>JAWWEM010023445.1:0-19076 GCA_035582935.1 Ormyrus thymus | reverse complement strand
TGTGTGTCCCACGAGTGCTATTTAAATAGTAATTTTTCAAAAAAATTTTTCTCAGTGTAGTTAAGTTTCATATAGTTTTTATTATAAAATACCTTAAACGTCTATAACTAAACTGTACACTACAAATAATTTCAGAACTCGAGATTATAAGCACCGCAGCAATGTTGCATATACTAAAGGTTAAACTTTGCTTTCACGGTTTGTGTTAATAGTGTGGTTGGTATTAGAAACTTTTCAATAAGAGAGGAAATTGAAATAATCATTAACCCTCCTGCGCACTTGATAGCTGTAGTATACAAATTCGAGAAATACATACATTGCATGATGAGATATCTCGGCATACTGCACGGGAGTATTAAAGCAACTAAATTTCCGAAATATAATTGGTAATTTACAAAGAAACGAACTTCTTTCCGAGGATATTAAAATCAAAATCTCAATTCCATCTTCCTCCGCAGAAGAATGAAACTCGCGAAGTAAAACCCTTCAACTAGATACCTCGAATAATAAATTGTCAATTCGTGTAAGATGTTTGCGACAACAATAGCGTCTCTCGCGTACAAGCTTACAACGTAGCCGCGTTACAAAAGAGAAGAATCTCTCGCGCGCATATTCATTTCCCTCGGGTTCCGACGGGCGAATCTATCGATCGAATTCGAGCGACGCGCCGCGGGACTGATTCTCCTTGTTTTCCTCTAGCTTTCGGCGAAAAACGACGACGATGGGTGGGAGGGGGGATTCGTTCGCGTTGATATATTGTTTAGACGAGAACGGTTTCGATGGACAACGCCGGGGAGTTTTAATAAAAACTTTGCTCTTTAAGCGTCGAGGAGAGGCGGCTTTGAAAAATTAGGAACGACTCTGTTTGAAGAGCGGACTCTTTATTGCTTGAGGGGAATTGGCGGAATCGATTTCGCGCCTCGGAACGAAAAGTATTTCAGTTCGACGCAGTTACTTTCATTAGAGTTAACTGAGCAAGTTTTTTGAACGGCGATTTACGCGACGAGTCGTTGCTGATGGGAGTAGTAACGAATTGGACTAAAGCTGAAAATGATGTTGGGTCGAGTATTCTTGGCTAATGAGTTTTTTGTATTTCGAAAATAATGTTATTACTTTGTTTGTGAAGTTACTTGGAAAGCGTAAATTATGCTATTTAATCGCCGAGTTAAGTAGTTTTTAATCATTTAATCTAAGATTTGAAACATTTGGAAAAGCAATGTGCTTTTTCCAGCTTAGCCGTAGCTTAACGTAAGTAGTAAGCCAAAAAACTTTATTTTAAGAACAAAAGTCTGTATGCTACGATAATGACAACGAAGATTATACTTCAGAAATAAAGCAGCTATTCTTAAGAGCTAAACTCCATAACTCTCTGTTAAAAGTTTAGCCTCTGCCATACTAATTAAATAATAATAAACATTAGATTTGCCATTAATCAGTCCTCTCTTTAATAAACACCACTCGTCGATCAGTATAATGTATAATGCATTAAAAACGAATTTTTCATCTTGCAATAGGCTGAATCCTGATAATCCTGATAATCCAAAAGCGGAGCTCGGTGCTTTCAAATATTTGTCGTTGAAACGATTTCAGAAATTATCCACTTTCAATAAACTGTTTCCCAGATAAGTAGATAAGAGTCGCGAATGTTTAAGGATTCGGAATTGGAAATTAGGTCAATCGAGAGCCCGCTTCCTCATCTTTCTCGCCAGCCAGTTATTATGCGCGGAAAGTTTTCAGACCGCGATTATTTCTGTGCGGCGGTGTTGGAGTCGTTCCGTTTTTCAGACCAACAAAGTTCATCGTCTATTCTCCCTCAACTTTCACTTCTCTCGAAGGGGCGACTTTTTTCATTTAATTAAACTCCGTTTTTGTCCCGTCGAACGATTGTAACGAAAGGAAATTGAGAATTGAATTAAAACTTACTTCTCTTTCTCTGTTATTTACGTTTGAACACTCTTCCACTCTTCCGGTACATCGCGAGGATCAGTTTTTAAATCTTCCAGATAAAGTTCATAACGGGAAAGGTATTCTGATAATTCTTTTTTACATTTTCTTGTTTATACTGTGAGCATTGGATATTAAATTTGGAAACCGTTTTAAAACACAAAAAATTTCAAGAATTAATTCTTTAAACAAAAAATTAACAATTTTTACTTTTTTTACAAAGCCATAAATCTTGCACTATTTATCAGTGTTATCCAATATACTTCTTTTTGTTTTTCGTATTAAAGTTTTATGCTTTAAACCTGATATTTTTTATTACCTTACACTTCCTCAATAAAACCACACGCCCGCATCGACATCAACCCACTTTCCGCATTAATTAAAGGGCTCCACTATTCAGCGGCAATTGCCGATGCAGCGTCTTCGGATGGTTGAAGGAGATAACTCAGAGACGCTGTTTTTCCAGGAGCGAATGATTTGCAGGGAAGCGCCGATATCGATTTCTCGTTAAATAAACATGTGCCCGGAGCGCGTCTCTTTTTCGTACGTCGGTTGAGTTATCGGTGCCCGCCGGCAGGAATAGAAAAAGTCAGCTTTGAGCATGAATCAACGTGTTGGCTTTTGCGCGATGTTCCGCCGCGTGTACGCTTGCCTAATTTTGGGAAGACTCTTTTTTTTTTACTCTGCGGAGGGAAAGTGTACTTGAAAAAGGTGGAGTTATGAAATGTCAATTCTAGCATTTAATTCAGGGGTAATCTTTCATGTAAACGAACGTATATATGATTGAGAAGCGAAAAGTGGAAATTTAAAGTTTCGCATTTGAATGTCTGACAAAATTTAGTTTTCATCACTTACAAAAGTTTGCTATGCAATCCTATTTTGAAATTTTTACGAGAGAATTTTAAGATTAAAAAGTAGATTGAGTATGGTTTTTTGTAATATTTCCACATTCATATTATTGTATTTCTTAAATTATTATTCTGAATTACATAAAATCAATTAAAATTTTTTTTTAATTGAAAATTTTTCCTGTAATATAAAAATCAAATAATTGCGTGATTCATTATCATAACGAACAACAACAATAAATTTAAAAAAAATGGCTCGCAATAAGTCAACACTTAATGTTTTCCCAACAAAAGAAGTAGAAAATTGAATGCTTAACAGCTTAATTGTTTCGAAATGATTAAGTACCTTCCAGCGCTTCGGGGGTTTTTTTCCCATCCCTCTGAAAGAAGAAAATTAGTATTCCAAGCATTTGCGCTTACGGTTTCTCCATCAAACTTCCGAAGTACATCAATTTCCCAAGGAATGACTGATCCGTGACTCGACTATTCGACTTTAAACCCCCTCCAGCTACGGGACGGCATACTCGTCTCGCTACCGAGTATAATGAAAATAATTTCGTTGGATCGCTTTGTCGAGAGCCGCGGGGGCCGGACGACCGTCAGACGATGGGAAAATCGATGGAAGCGCTTTGATTGACACCCGAAACGACGCAAAACTGCCGCGTAAGTGTTGGATAGATATATATCGAAATACGCTACGGCCGCGTATATATATATATATATAGAGAGAAAGAGAGAGAGAGAGAGACAGAGAGAGAGAGGGAGGAAGAGGAAAAAATTTTTTCCCATTTCGACGCCGCAGTTTAGCTCGCTTTTTTGCCCACATTTTTTAACGCTCCGGCCCTCGCAATTGTCCGCTTGATCATCCAGACATTTTGCATCGCGACCGAAAAAGAACGGGACGGGGCTTACATTAGCTGACTGACGAATAAAAGAAACGTCGATTGAGTCGACGCTTTTAGAGATCGATGCTTGTAGAAATTGAAAGTTCGCGTTAAAGACCATTTGTAATTTGAGCTATTATATCGTGCGAAGAGTTATTATCTTCTTTTCGACGTGCCTGATTTTTACGCGTAAAATGGTTTTCATGTCGGTGGAGAGAAAATGTGATTATAACGCTGTTCGTGACGAGTGAATTAAATTTTAAATTGAAATTTGATTTTGTTTCCCAGTAAATTCAAAGATATTTTATCAGTGAATAAAACGAAAGTTGAATCAATATTCACGTTTTAATAAACGCGACACATTTCTCTATCACTGAGTACGGAAATTAAAAAAGAAGATATTGGCATTTCAAAATTGCCACAATCAAACTACAAGCTTTCAATAAATTTTTTAAGCCTTCTTATTTAACAAAAAAAATTGTAATAAAACTTTCCAAGTCTAAAATCCAATTTATTTATTTCATATTGATTTCTACGTATAAATATAAAATTTAATTTAATTTATCGTTATATTGAAACTAATTTAAAACTGTAATTAAATTTTAATTTGTAATTAAAAACTGTATAATACATCAGGTTTTATTTCCAATTTACATTCAACTTATATTTATTAAATACACTTAATTCTTGGAACATAATAATTATGTTCCAAGCCGAAAATGTAAAGAAATTCAATTATTCTCAATTATACTCTTCATTATCATAATATACCTCCTCCCTAAGAAAAGGCAGCACAAATGAAACCAAAAACGAAAGCATTTTCATTATCCTATATACTTATAAAATTCAACGAATTAGCATAACCCTAAAATAATTTCTATCGGCTCGGCTGGTTTCATTTCAAAGCGCAAATCGCCGCCGGAATTTTCGCCGCGTCGCGGGGAAAAAAAGTCGCCGGCATTCACAATCCCGTTGCACGGCTAATTACACCGCTACATATTCAAGCGACTCGACTCATTATGCCCGGCGTTGCGCCGATCCGCCGCTCGGCGGCGCCTTAATCGTTATTAATGCACTCGCGCGAGAATTCGTCGGCGGCATTGTGTCCTCGCGGAATAAAAGCTCAGGCAGATAAGAGTCCCGGAGGAGAGGAAGGAGTTATTGAATCACGTAACCTGCTTACTCATTCACGTAATGCCCGCTCCGTATTCTGCTTTCTCCTGCTTTTGCTCCATTCTTAATGCCCTCTGCTTTTTTTTTCTCGGCGGGAGTTTCTCGTCGGAGAAAAGTTCTTTTTTTTTTGCTTTTAACTTTTGCTGTTTGTGCTTGGAAAGTAAATAGACGGGGGTTTGTTACTGTAAAGTGGCAAAGTGTTACGGCAAATAAGCAAGCATATGTATTTGCTGATTACTGCGCTTAATTAATGCGTGGCATCATAATATTAAGTATTGAAATATGATTAATGCGCTTTTAAAATGCTGAATGCATGTATGTATAGTATACGCAATTTTGAGAAGTAATTATAATAAACAGGAGTAGTCGAGAATAAACTTGATGCAGGTAGACGTGCTCAGATGAATTATGAAACGAGGATTTGCATGCACAACGAATGAATGTTTCGTTATAATAAGAGAGGGACAAATTAAAAGCTTCCTTAATATTCGAGGCTCAGCTTCTTAGAATAGTTAAGAATTTTGCATTCGCTCTTTACCCCAGAATATATTAAAAAAATTCTTCCCGTTTTAATAATCAACTTCCTCACATAAACTATTTTCATCTGATAAATGGCTAAACTTTTCAAATCTTTTTTTAAAATTCTAATAATAGTTTATGCATATATTAGAAAGAACATAAAGTTTATTTACAAATAAATATGCGTTGCGAAGTATCAGTTAACACGGCTATATCCTAATTAATTTAATAATTTCCTGTAATTCACTCGTTCGCCATATACATACTTTGTAACAAAAAGTTCAGCCTTATTTCACTTGTGAAACAACCCAGAATGTAAAAGCTTACGCGATTCCTTTGCTCTGCCTTAGACCGAACGATCGGTTTTGTAATCGCCTGCAACCACTTAAGCATTCCCGACGCATCCCGCAATAAACCGGTGCATATTGCACGGGGTTGAATATTTACAATTTATACGCGACAGGAATAATCCCTCTGCCCTCCGGAAAAAAAAGCCGGGGCAAAAGCGAATGCATTATGCACGCACGAAGCTTCTTCTTTTTCAATTAAAAGCCGTTATCTGCTTCCCGCCGCGAGAGGGAGCAGCTTAACCGTGGCAGCGGGCAAATAAAGTGAGAGACCGCGGTGGGAGAGAGAGGGAGTAGCTTTGGAAAAAGGTCGCGCGGACGCTTTTCGGCGGCGAGCTCTCGTTTTAATCGTGCATAATTAACCGGCAGGATTATTCCCCGGATGCGCAGTTGGTTTTTGCGGCCCGCGTAATTCGAGTTGCCTGCGGAATTAGCTCTTTAAGAGTCGAGTGCCGCTCGTGATTGTAGAAATTATGGCGGACGATGTGAGAACGCGTTTTTTCGACGGTGTTTCTCGCTGCTTTATGTCGCTCTTAGGACGTCTTTGTGGCCCGGGGAAAATGAATGATATGGATGTAACGAGTCTTGGGGATTAAGAGGAGGAGGTACGGTATTAATTGAGAAGCGAAAATAATTATCTGAGGATTACGGAGAGAGGAACGAGCGCCGCGCTGTCGGTATACTTTTATTGCTTAATTTTAATTAGTCTGCTGTCGGGATTAAGGAAGTTATTGGCTACAGAGAAATAAAAATTTAAAAGATGCAGAATCAGGTATTTGTTTTTAAAGGTTCGTAAATGAATGTAATAACGGAATATTGCAATGTCGGCAAAAAATTTTCGTGAAATTACTCAGGTTCTTTAGTTTTATTTCTTTGACTTTTGTACGGCTCAAAATAAGATTAAGATTAATCGACCGAAAAATAACTGCGTTTTTGATAATATCCGATTTAAACGTGAAGATTTTGAGCTCCCTTAGAGATTTTCTAGTCGTACTATAAAAGATAATATAGACTTTTCCTTTTATGATCTTTCTACACCAGTCTTTTAAATTATATATTATCTAACTGTTTTGAAAGTATCTTTGCGCAAAGCCATTTTTAAGTAGACCAGAAAATCAACTCTTAATTTGAAGTATCATTTTCGAAACTTAATCCCGACTACCTCGGCCACCAATACGATGAAATTCAAAAAACTACAGCCCAGTTCCCTTGAAAACAATACCTTATTTAACATTTAATCGAAAATCCGTAAAAAAAAGTCAGCTAACTCCGGGTGCCAGTTTTCCGAGAACTTTAACACTGACCTCCTTTAATTCCAAACTCGCTCTTGGAGCATCAAATACGGCGTCAGTCGAACGAGTCGAAAATTCGCGCGAGGCCTCCAGCAGCAGTACCAGCGGCAGCAGCAGCGGCAGCAATTGACCGAGTGGCCGTCTCGGCTGTGGCTTTCCGAGTGAATTGAAACGGGAGAGCAGAGTAAAAAACAACGCGAGGCCCGACGAGTTTGCCGGATTTATTTTCCGGAATCCGGATCAAGTAGCCAACTGGCAAGTATATAAATGCGCTCGTAATTATGCACGAGGGCACGAGGGCAGGGAACTCTTTTATTTACTTAATTGAGTGAAAAGTGGATACTTTTTTCTCCGGATTTCTAATTGGAGAGGAATGCAAGCCGAATTTTTGAATTAGCCGAGCCTCTTTTGGGCTGAGAGAAGCATTCGTTTTAATACTTTTTTTTCACGAATGCTGCAAAATGTTAAGTCCGAACGTATTCATTTTTCATATGAATTTTGAGAAATTATGCAGGCTTTGATTTTGTTGTTATAATTCCTGGAAACGAGCAATCAGGGTTTGATTACCTGCCGGATGTTTACCAATTACTCTTTAGAGAATAAGCTTTGACGCATTATTACTGATTATATATTTTTTTACATTGAAATACAATCACGGGGAAATGAAAACGCGGCGGCGCAAATGAAAAATTATTTCAGCAATGAAACGTCGAGCATCATTGTGCAGTTTTAATGCACATTTGAAAGCTCAGTGCCGTTGAATAAACTATTTTTCCAGCACAGCAAAGCGTTCGCCCTTTTAAATTATCAATTTCGCGAATAAAGTCGCGCATCGCACTGATTGGAGACTCGAAAAAACGAAATCAATAACTCCTTGATTGAATTAACGCTCAGCAGGGGGGAGGGGCGGGGGACGTTTAAGGGCCTTCTCCTCCCTCCCTCCCCTGGAAAAAAAAGACGGCGAACAACAAACTCGATTAGCAAGAGGAATGAAGAGGCGAGAGAAGAGTCGACGGAAAAAAGGGCAGGAGAGCACAAAGGCCGAGGCGATTCTGTTTATTCGGATGTATTGCGGAACGAGAGTTGGATCATCGAACGTAAACGAGGTCGGGGAGAGAGTGCGAACAAAGTCCGCGGAAAAAAGAGAGGTCACAAAGCTCCGTTACGATGCTCCGGGAAATTCACGACTTTTTGACAGAGTCGAAAAAAGAATTGGTTTGTTTTCCAACTTGGCTCTTCTCTCTCTCTCTCTTTCTCTCTCTCTCTCTCTCTCCCGAGTGTTGTTCGCTTTTTTTTACGCTTCTACGGAATTCGTATCTTTTTTCACTCCCCGGGAATCGCGGAAAGGACAAACACGAGCGAGTAAATTACGTGTGCGAGAGAGGAAAGGGAGAATACAGCGCGAAATGGTTAATGCAAAAAGGAACGTACGAGCCGGAGTTTTTAATCGACGTCAGCGGGATTTATTTGCGGTATCCGCGTCGAGGGGAAAGTGCATCTTTCATCCTTGGAACAATGACAAGTATCGTAATTGGTTTTTCTGAAAAAATAGCAGCCGAGATAACGCGAGATCAAAAAATCTGCATTATCGTAGCGAATGAAAGAAGGGAATTTCGGTTACTATTGATAAGGAGTCTCCGTGATTGCTTAATATAGAATTGTCATGCCAGAAGCCGAATATTCGAACAGATCCAAATATTTGGAATATTCGCGCATCCGAACGTCGGAGTAAATGGACTATTTGCATTCTCGGCTTTTGTGCTTGAATTTATCCGAATATTCCGAGAGCTAAGGCGTTTTATCTTTTATCTCAATCAATTCTAACCCAGAAATTATCGACCTAATTCACAGTCCAGAAATTTTCAAAAATATACCTAGTAAATTTCGTTCCATTCGTACTTAATTAACAGATGTTCTAGGAATGAAGTATGTTTTTAGGCAATATATAACAGCTATTTTCCCCACAACTAAAGAATCATAAAAATACTTTACAGTCATTTTCAAACAATTTTGGCGTGACAACAGAAATCATACAGCATTAAAGAATAAATTATTTCAAAATCGTTTCACAAAACCTAAAAGCGACCACTTCTTCCCAGCTATTAGCAAGTCCCCTCCCCACTTCCCATTCCCACCGACGCGACAATAATGCACTTTCGTGACCTCCGTCACTAATCGAGCACCGCAGCATCGCTAATCCTCCCGTCTCCTCGTATCTGCATTTCCAAAAGAGCGAGACCGGCGGGGCATTAATTCAAACCCGAGCCACCTCCTGTATGCATCGCGGCTCCGATTCCGAAAAACTCGATGCTAATTTATTCGGCATCCGGTTCGTTTGAGGGAACTCGGCGAGAAGGAGGAGGAGGTGCAAATAATCGACAGGCATGCAAATCGACCTTGTCCCGTTCTTTTGTTCGTCGGGCGGGCTGACGACACGCGGAGCTGCGCCACTGAGGGGTCGATGATCCGAGTGCCTCGAGTCATTAGAGTGCGATGCCGCGCCGATGGAGATGCGCTCAAGAGTCGGCAATACGCTTGATTGGAACGGGGAGGGGGGGTCTGACTAAACTCGACGCGTTTCACTTACTGTAATGCGTTCTCGCGTTATTCGATATAAGCGTTTTGTCGACGGCTCTTTTAAGGCCGCGGCCGTTGTTTACTTTGAATGGTGACTTTGTTAGTTTTTTTTTAATAATTGCCGTTTTGTGGTAATGATTTCGGGTAATTGAGTTATTACCGTGAATTGTAGCCGGTGAACGAGGGTGTTATTCTTATTGCTTTTTCGATAACAGTTATGGCAGTAATTAATGAAATTTCGACTAATTAAAAGGAGCTTATTATTGAATTTATCGGAATTAATATATTTATTGAACTCTCGTTGGATGTATTTGTATGTGTATCGATAATCCAAGACTGAATTACAAGTTTATGCATTCCGATTTCTCTTATCGTTGAAATTAATTTATTTAAAGCATGTACCATTTTTTAAATAAATGAAACTAATAATTAATTAATAAACAAATCACGAGTTATGTTCAAATATACAAATGTCTCATTATAAATTTCAATTTTAAACCTGGTAGAAATTGCACAACTTAAATTAGCGAATTTACGTCAAGACCATAAATTAGACAATTTAACACCTATTTCTCATCCAAAACTAGCTTAAAACTCCGAAACTCGTAATAATTGCAAATCTTAATCGCCAATGCCGTCGTAACTCAATTCGCAGCCAAAGCAAACTTTTCACCTCCCATTTATTAAAAAGCAACATAATTTGCCCTCCCGCAGCTAATAATTTCCCCAACTCGATAATTCAGCGACGCAATCTGGCCTGCAGAACCCTTTTCTTCCCAGCGAACTCCCGAAATCTTAAATCACCTACCGTTTATTGTGCCGATGCATCGACTTCCTTAACGAGCTCCGCGGCAACGCGAACGTGATTTATTCCCGAGTGCAAATTGGAAATCGACGTTTGGACAAGAAAAAAAAAACACAAGAAGACTCACGAAACAATCGCGCACGTCTGGCTAAACTACTGGAGCCCCTGTTTCGACTCATTATAGATCGCAACGAGACCTGGTACTTCTTGCACTCTGCCGACTGGTGTATGGACGTGTCTTTTTTGCGAGGAGGGACTAAAAGTTTCTCGATTTCTTCGGCGCACTTTCGAAACTCTTTATTGCCGAGCGCACCGTTTAGATCCCGGAAGAAAAAGGCATTATGAAAAAGGTAGGAGGTAAACATTTATAGCCCGCAGCCTTCCTTCTTTCCCGTTTCTTCGATTGTTTCGCAACTTTTGTAATAACGATCAGTTTGATTGGTAGTTTCTAATTATGCGGGAATTCGAGATTGTAATTTCAAGTCCGCCGCAAATGCATTTCGGTTAGACCAACAAAAAGCAGTTAAATCGACAGAGCTGGAGTTTACTTTGTTTTACGAAACTACCGCGAAAAAGCAAACAGCCTTCCCGTATTTACAATCCCATAAACTTTCCTGTCGCCGAATATCTTGGCAGTGCAAAAGTCACTTCCATTTTCCAGTCGCCCGGAACCGAATGATGTCTCGGTCCTCCCGGGAAATCGAGTATTTCGACTGCATAATAAGGGATAATATTTATTCGCGGCTGATAAAATCGATTATACGACTTTGATAGAAAAAACTGCAATGAGAGAGGGGAAGAAATTTTGCCTCGGAGGAAGAGGAGGCAGATATTTAAATTCGCAAATCGTGTCGAGCTGAAATAATAACTTCTTTTCTGTTTGCTTTTTAAGGTCCCTCGAAGTCGCATTGATTTTACACATTATTGAATTTATCGATGGAATGTGACGTTCTTCTGGAATCAACGAAACTGATAGCCTTTGTTACTTGCCTCCAAGTTTTATCAGGAATCGATATATCGGAGGTTTGATTTTTGTAAAATGAATTACTTAATTTCGTGGAAAGTTTAATAAAGTACGTCTCGAATTGAAATAATAAATTATTCTTCCGTTTTTCTTTTTAATTTAAAAGTGTCGACGAAATTTCTGTTTACTTTTATTTCAAGTACTCGAGATAAAATGTTCAATAAGCTTGAGTTATATTGAAATGCCGAGGGTTTTACAAAAATTCCTTGATTTATAAGTCGGTCGTAACATAAAACTACACATTTCAGACTTCATTAAAAATCACGCGATTTCGAAACTGTTTCAATCGAAATAAAGAAACGAGCCCGAATTCTTAACAAACAAAAAGCAGCCTCCTGCAATTACGCGATTAAAGCCCCGCAGAAGAACGCGATTCCCGAGAGGCAAACTGCATTTCCCTCCGCTCGGCTCGGAGCAAAAAGAAAGCTGCGCCGAAAATGGCCGGCCCCCCCCCCCCCCCCCGGTAGGTGATAACCCGCGAAATAGTTTCCCGGGTAGTTTGTCAAGCGGAGAGAGAGAGCTGCTCCTGAAAACAGCTAATACACTGCCGGCGGTACCTTCGCACCTTTCCACGGTGGGATTTCGCAGCACACAGCACCACTCACTTCACACTCCACTGGGCACACTTCTTCCTTTTCTTTATTTTTCTGTAACGGTAGCAGCACGAGGAGAGAGGAAGAGAGAGAGAGAGACGCGCGACGAAGGTGTCTCCGGCGGGCGAGACGCGACTGAGCCGCGCGATTTCGGCTCGACAGGGTGTTACCCTCGATTCGGACGGGAGTGGAAAACAGCGACGACGCGGATGGAGGGAGGGAGGGAGCGGGCGGCAATTCATTGCGCTTGCGTTGCCTCCCCCTCTGCGCGCGCGCTACACACCCGGCCGGCCGTCTCTCTCGCTTGCTCGTCTTTTTACCGACAAAGAGCCGCTCCTGCTGAGTACCTCGCTCGGACGAGGCCTGATGGATGGACAGACGACCTTTTTAAAAGGAGTTACACCTGATTTGCCGAGCTTTTTCGACTCGGGCGCGGGGCTGAGATGCGCCGATTCGGAGGGAGGGTTTTTACTCGCGCGTGAGTTTTACTGCACGAGTCGAAAAGGTGAGCGTGATACTTTGGAAAAGAAAGAGCTTAATAATGGAAGGTGATGCGCTTTGTAATGCGCATCACCTTCAACTTTAAAAAATTCAGTGCTTGGAGAAAAATACTTTATTGTGTCTGTAGAGGAATGATTAAAAAGTGCGAGTAGTTCAAGTACTACTGGTAGGCTGTTTTTCCCAGTGGTTCATTCAAAAGCTCTTTTCATTAATAAAACATTAAAGGGAAACTCGTCCAATCTAAGTAAGAGTTTCTTAAGAAATTTATCATTATAGTTACAAAACTTTTTCTCGCCGACTTATTAATCTTCAAAAATGTGACTAAACAAATTTTTTTTTTAAAAATTAAAATTTATAATCACGTCGATTTTGATAACGTGCGCTGAAAATAATGTAGTCATTATAAAAATAGATTTTAATTAGAGAGCATTTTCAAGAATTTGATTTAAAACTGAATGAAACCTGATTTGAACTTATTCCCAACTCGCGCTAACAAGTTTAATTTAATTTTTATTACAAGGTCTTTTATTTGAGAAGTCTATTAATTATTAGATTCGAGGAACAACTAGATTGAACAAAAGTTTATATCTCACTATTTTAACGAAATAATTAAGGAAAGTGCGAAAGTTTGTAGTAACGATCTTCATAATTAAACTTTTTAAAAGTAAGATATTTCAAGTTACTACTAATTTGTTACAACTAATTTTAGTTGTAGATGCTATAAAAAGTGATTTCATAAATATTTTATTGTAAATAAATAAAAATTTCCTTTTATAATATTAACAGAAAAATAAATAATTTCAATCCAATATGTACCTACCAATCATATTACAGAATAAAAGTGTATATAATGGATACAGAAAATTCCTGGTAGCAAGTTTCCGATAATATCGCTAGAATTAGGTAGATTCTGACATTCTAGCTAAATTTCATTAATAAATTCTCGCTAGATTTCCATACGAATTTTTATACAAAGAATATGAATTCTACCAATAATTTCGGTAGAACCGGACTATAAGTTTTAATAATTTTTTAAAATTGTCTGAAATAAGTTTATTGAAAAATTATTACGTGTATTTATATTTTCTAGTTTTAATTTAAGTGAAATATTAACTAAAAAATTGTTGATCATAATAGTATTTAATATAATTATATAAAAAATAGAAATAAAGTGATTCTTCAATAAATTTATTTCATACAATTTTAATAAAATTAAAAATCAGTTTAGAGTGCTGCTTTTGTTCTACCAATATTTTTTGTAGAAACCATCGTCAGGCCGCCGAGGATGATGTCCAGGTGATTCTCTCCGTAGCTTTCGGGGTCTAGGTATCGATTCACCTTGAGGACGCTGTCTGACGGTACTTGTTCGCCAACGATGATGTCTAGCTGACGCGCTCCGTAGTTTTCGGGGTCTATATGTCGAATTACATTGAGGTGGTTATTTCCAAGTACCAGGTCGCCGATGATGATGTCCAGGGGGTGCTCTTCGTAGTTTTCGTAGTCTAGGTGTCGATTCACCTTGAGGTGAATGCTGTCGGACGGCTCTTGCTCCCTGATGATGATGTCCAGGTGGTGCGCTCCGTAGTTTTCGGGGTCTAAGGGTCTCGGGGAGCAAGTGCCATCAGACATTGTCTTCAAGATGAAACGACACCTAGACCCCGAGAATTACGGAACCCACCACTGGACATGAACATCGAAGGCCTAGTAGTCGAAGATATCCACCTCAAGGTATATTGATACCTAAACCCCGAAAACTAAGAAGCACCTGGACATCATCATCGGCAACCTGGTGATGATTTCAATCAAATATTGATACAGCAAAAGCAGCAATATAAAAGAATTTTTTTTAATTTGATCAAATATGTATATTGAATAATTATTCCATTGTTTATACTTTTTTATTTTAATAAAAAATTAAAAATTAAATAATTTAATTTGACATCGCAATGCATGCTCAAAGGCTCTGCTATATTCTACCGATATTTATACCGGAATTCTTTCTTACAGTTCTAGATAGATTCTATCTAGCGGATCTATCTAAAATCTAGAATTCTAGCTAGAACTTATCGGAAACTTGCTACCTGGGGGCTTATTCTGTAAGTTTAACGCACGTTATATTTACAATATCGATATTAAATATAGATATACAAACCCATGTAAATGACAACAGAAAGCGCACGATAACTTCATTTATCGCGCGCGATAAGCTGACAGAATAAACCCCCAGGGATAATAAAAATAATAATAACGTATTAATATATATATATATATAAATTAGCTAACTTACAGTGATTAAAGAACAAAAGCGTTTCGTGCTTACCTGAAACATAAAATGGAAATAATAAATTAGTACATGTTTGCTGTTTCTTCGTCATTAAAAATCTAATATAACGCATTATAATCACATTTATTTGATAAATACTGAAAATTAATCTTAATTATTTCATAAAATTAAATGCAATTCATCGCCTTTAAAATCAGCCGAAAAATTAATTATTCAAAAGAAAATTGTTTATAATAAAGAACAATTACTGGAACTAGAATTTAATAAAATTTCGTAATTTTGGTAAAATAATTATGCTTCAGGCTCAAAATTTAGCGCGGGAAATGTGCACATATAATATTGTGGCTTCGTAGCATCTCTTTCGAGAATCATAACAAAATATAAATTTAGTAAATAATCTATATTTCTTCGCTATAATATTACATGATAATATTACAATGTTATAATAATATTATATATATTAATATTATTATACTATATAATATTACATGATACTAATATTTTATACAATAATTAATTGCTTTAAATATATATTACAAATAATTTAGCCAAACTTTATTTAGCTTTAAATAACTTTTTTCAATTTTGCGATATGGACTTATATAAGATTAATAATGGTATTTGTTTGCCAGCAGAGAGATGTTTATTTACAATCAATATCAATTTTCGATTAAGTTGTCTACGTAGTGAATTTTTTAAATTGAGAAATGTTTCGTGATTCATCTTTTATACTGTGATCTATTTTAACGACTAGATAACGCCTTTTTAGTTCAATGAGTTTTGAAAAAGTAGTAAATCAAATTTTCAATTTGGGTTAAATAAAGCCTTCAATTTTATAAAGTCCACGCTATGCTTTTTAAAGTTCACACTTTCGTTGTTACATATATTTCAAACTAATATTATTATTTATTTGGGACTTACATTTTGAATGATCATTGAAAAGCACGTTTGGAAGCCCTATATTCATTGCTACCTTTTACAATAACGCAAAATCACAGAAAGAGTCAACCCTAAATTAGAAAAAAATCAATAAAAATTCAAAAAATCCTCGGTAAAATTCCCGCTACCCACAAAAAACTCCCAAAAGCCGTTCCAGAAAAAAGTTGGCAACAGGTACAGCCCTTGTCAACACCTAAAACTACAATTTCACTCAGCCGTTGGCGCGGGTCGCCGAAAAATCGCAGTAGCCTGCTGCAGCCATCAGCCAGTCGTTTCTGAGGTATGCGCATCGATTCTAAGCCTCTCTCTCTCTCTCTCTCTCTCACTCTCTCCGGGAGTTTAATTGGATTGTACATTGCGGTGTAACGGATGCTTTTCATCGGTTTTGTTGTTCCGTTTTTGGTTGCCGAACCGTTTGGGGTTTTCGGGGCTCGGGGAATGAGGCGATTGGGTCGACGAAAGAGAGAGAGGCTATGGTTGCGGAAAATTGGGGGGAGGGGGCAAGTTTACGGTTCGCGGGAGCGAAATTATTCTTGGCGAAGGGGGAATTCGTTTTTGTACCGGAGAGGAAATCTGAGCCGTTCGGGAAAGAAGTCCTGATTGAAGTGTAGTGTACTTTGGATTGCACTCTTCTGCAGGTTGATTTGTAGAGTAAAGATTAGGTAGTGCTTCTCCAATTGTATGCACAATCGTTTTAAATAATTTGGAGATGTCAGAAAGCTTCACACTCTACATCTTTTTTAAAGTGAATTTATAAATGTCGCAGTTTTCAGAATGTAGTTTTCTTAACGTTTTTCGTCTTATTATAAATTATTTGTGTAAAAAACAATGGAATTTTAAAGAAATACGACCAGAAACCTAAGGATAATGCAGAAAAATTTCGTTCTGCTTTTTTTTATTATTCTCAAAAATTAGCGAAATTCGGAAAAAATTCAATCGACTCGATTCGAGCTCTTTTCGAAAGCAAACATATTTCCGTAAATGTGAAAGTTAACTAGATTACAGCGCAACAATGAAAAATATTTCTCTGATTATAATAAATCTCTTTTTTCAGAAAGAAAGACGACACATTGATGCGCGAGGCCACAAATCCTATTCCCTGCCTTCGCAACAATAACGCAGTCGATTTCGAGCAGTTTGTCCAGGCGTAATACCGGCTTGATACTACGAGCAATACTAACCGTGGCACCTCGTTGTTCGGGAGGTACCGAGCATAAACAAATCGAGGAAAGCGCAGCAGCAGCAGTGAGTTAACGATCGATCGCCAACGGCCGCGTTCAAAATTGTCGCATCCTGCGTACTTCAGGTAGCGTATTTCAACTAAAACAGTAGCTCCCTCGCGATTAAAACGATGACCGATGTAACCCGAAAATAATTGCTCCATCGAGCAGACGAGCGGAGAAACTGTAATGAAGGAGATTGGCTCGGAAAAATAACTGCGTTTAATCGGCTACTGATACTTGTTTTTGGAAGGGAGAACAATGCGGACGCATTATTTTTTAAGAAGATTCCTGCATTTAAAAGAACGAATAATATTATAGGAAGATTGTTATGAGATAAAAATAAAAGTGGCAATAATATCATTTGATTAATTAAAGCCCTCACTTATTAATCCTTTCAACGTCCTCATAAACTTTAAGTCAGAGCATCTATACACGGCCCAATTAATTAAACCCCAATTCCAAACGGCAATCACCAAAAAGAAGGACCACCTCGACGCCCTGATATTTGCATGATGGTAACGTTTAAAATATCATCAGCTGCGAAACTTGTTATCCAAAAACTTGCATCTCCAAAAAAGAGAAAGGAAAAAAAAGCCGGACAATCGCTAAAAGTTGAAGCCGCGTCAAACGCCGGACGACTAATTGGCTGGAGCAAGTTTTTCGGGTTCCAGCCGACCAATTAGCCGTGACCGCGACTAATACGATTCTTTTTTATCTCCCGCTGGCGCCGTCGCTGTCGGTCTAATTAAGCGTAATAGTCACGCTGACGCGCCCAAAATAACGAGTGCCACTAGCGCGGCTAAGCCGATAGGCCGCTGATCATTTTTGTCTGTCGCCGCTGCACTTTTTTCGGCGGAGTTTAGGGGGCTGGCTTCGTCGGCCGCTGGCAGAGATAGAGGTGTGCCTCGTTTTCGGGCGGGTGGATGAGGTGTTGAAAGGCTTTGGGGTGGTAAAGTCAGGAAGCAAGGAGGCGAATTGATTTTTAGCTGACGGATTTTAAGGATTTCATCCGCAACGTGGAATAGTTTATTTGATTTTGACTCAACTTTTGTTTTTTACATTTTACAGGTTTAGAACTAGCGAACAGTGTTTAATGTAACTAGAGATCACGACATTTTTAGTTCATTACTTGTTTACGAGACTTTCAAATTTGGAAAATGCATTTGTCCAGTTTTTTTTTTTGAAATGTTCTTTTTTCTTAACAAAATAAATTCCTACCGCATCGCTTAAGAGATTAAAAGGACGGGCGAGAAAAAATTTCGTGAAATGTCTGAAAATAGCAAAAATCAGACGGGACAGATTGATGGCGCTTAGCGGATTCAACGAGGATAAATGTTTCGCATCTCGTGCTTTAATTAATTAAATAACCTTTTTAGGAAGGCAGCACGTGGAGATCGGCATTCGTATGTGAAAAAAGTTCCTTCGCGAGTGGATAAAACTTGCTTGATAATTCAACGGTTTAGCTCGTTTAATATCTTTCCCCGCTTCAGCAAATGAATTGAATTTCGAATCGAATCTGGTAATGGGTATTCTATTAAAAGTAAATTTACATTAAATGCATCCAACTACCCTAGTAGAAATCAAACCATTTTTAATGCTTTGAGATTAAACTTTAGCATTTATTGGCCAATTAAGGAGTATTTTTTGGCCATTTATGAAAAACTGGCCAAAAACTGCTCTGAAAATGTTTTCAATTTCTACCAGGGTAATTAGAATGTTTTTATACTTTGTTTCTTCCTCTCTTTCTGGAAAAAGGATTTACTGCGACAATCATGAATTAAAGTCTATTTCTAGAATTTCAGTATTTGACTTATCAAATTTATAAAAGCAATATCAAGTGAAAAGTGGTTGGAAATAACATGTGGATAGGTTATACCTATTTCGAGAAAACGTTCGGGCAAAAACTCAATATCCTAGAAATTTTCGCAAAAGCAAGTGCGCTTAGAACAATACAGACAATGCAAGTTTGTGCAGAAAGACGAATTAAACAAGTACTTTCCATTTATACGCGTCGTTCTTCTGTTGCGCGGCTTAACATCTTTTGTTTGTATTAAATGGTTTTTCATTATACTTTTTGACGCATTTGTTGAATAACTGGAAATGCCAATGTTTCAGGTGAGACA
>JAWWEM010023375.1:0-19095 GCA_035582935.1 Ormyrus thymus | reverse complement strand
AAAAAGAAGATTTGAAAGGTAAGACTATACTAGTTCCAATAATATTAAAGCTGTCAAGCTAAAAAAACAACTTTTTTCTGTTTCAGGCCAGCTATTTTTTAGAGTACAGAGGAAGTCTATAATAATACATTTCGGAAAGGTTGATATTTACTTCAACAGAAATGTAAGTTATTAAACATTTTTTTTGAAGTGCTTTCCTGAAACTTATGATATTTAAGAGTTTGGCGTAAACTCCAGAATAAACCGATAGATACTTTTTCATCTAACAGGGCTTAAAATCTTTGGTTTTTATGCCATTTAGGGCTGATGCATTTTTTTTGTTAAATTTTTTTGGTTTAGTATTTTTAAATTAAGAAAAATTGAGAAAATTTGTTAAGAATGTACCAATATTTTTCAGTTTTTCTTAATTTAAAAATACTAAACCAAAAAATATTAAATAATAAAAAAAAGCAATAAAAAAATGTATAAGCCCCAAATGACATCAAAAACCAAAGCAAAAGATTTTAAGCCCTGTTAGATGAAAATACATCTATCGGTTCATTCTGGAGTTTACGCCAATGCAAAAAATTTAAAATAGCAATATCTCTGGATCGAATGGGCCTACAGAGTACAGTTTGGGCCCATTTGATCAAAATATGCTATATTTTTAATCGCTATTTTAAAAAGAAACCATAATCATATAGATTTTTTGTTTCAGGTCTTTTTATAGGGGGGAAAAATCAGTATATAACCCCCTTAAAGTAGTTATAACTATTTTCACAAGAAAAATATAAGAGACAGGCCAGATCTACAATTATTAGGTAAGTATTAGTTTTCTTAATTATGTACAGTTCTTGTATATTTTTTGGAGAACAAAAATTAGTTATTCTTTTTAATCATCATTATTTAAAAAAAAATTGATTCTTTTTTATTAATTATATGTTGCAAAGCTGCTGGCACTTGATACCAAATAATTTTAGCGGCTGGCCTGCAAAATTGAGCAATTAAGAGATGTGTTTATTGCCTTGATGCACTACCGGTGAACACTAAATAATAATTAAATATTTTCCGTTTGAAATTGAATAAGAAGTAATATAAAAGTATTATTTTCAAGATATCTTATTCATAAATCAGGTAAAAGTGATCCTTTTTTATTTGTGTTGCAGGTTTACAGCTCGAGCTTCAGAACTTCTTGATGTTCTGAATTTTTCAGTGAACTCTCTCAACACTTAGGCATATGCAAAAGATGTTAGGAAAAAGCTAGACCCTATAAAGTCGCTTTATCCAACTAGGAGTAGTACAGAATCAGTTTCCGCAATGGGATTGCTGAAAATTTATCTGTTGACATCTGCTACGTGAGAGGTAATATTTTAAATAAATGTATATGTAAGGTTTTATATGTATTCAGTAATATTTTGTATATTATAATGAATATAAAATTATCAAAATTAACAGACCAATGTATTTTGAAAAAAATTAATATTAGTTTTTTTTTCTAAATAAAACATAGGTGCATAGGCCTTCAGAGAAATATATAGGGCCTATAAGATTAAACTGAATGCACCGGTTTTTATATTTAGAGTGAAGGGAACATTGTGTGGAGTTTCAGCAAGATTGGTGTTCCGTAGGTGTGACTCTCCTGGTTAGCCAGATATTCGACCATCTCGATTAATATGGTCCACCCTGTATATATGTATTTAATAATATTTTTAAAATGGTGATTTTTTATAGCATTTAAAACAATTCTTTTTAGAATTAAAATCTGAAATATTTTTATAAAAATCGGCTCTTTTCAGAGCCAATAATAATTTTTAGCGTGAAGAACTTATTCTTTTTTTTAAACTTTTAAAGCAGTCCTTGTCATTTTTACAGGGATCTAGAAATTCTAGCTCTCTGTAAATTAAAAAAAAATTCTAGGCCACAAATTTCTAGGCCAGGGATTTCTTAAGAAAAAGCATTTCTAAGCCAAAAAAAAATTCTAGGCCAAAACATTTCTCGGCCAAAATATTTCTGGGGTCATTCTAGCCCAAAATTTTTCTAAGCCAAAATATTTCTAGGCCTGGTGGCCTAGGCCAGATAGGCCATAATGCCTATGGGCTAGAATGCTCCTATCTTATCTACTATTATTAATTAATTTTATAATTAACTTACTACATTATATTTTAAGAAAGAAGGCAGAAAGTAGAAAAAAGTAAAGTTAAATGTCGGCTATTTGTAAAAGTACCAAGAAGAACGAAAAACTGACTTGCAAAGGTCCCTTTTTATATCTTGCACGTGCAACGGATGCATCTGTGTTTACGGAATTTGTTTTCTATTTTTCGGCGTTCTATAACGGTTTCTGCATTCTTTCTTTTAACTTATTTTTGAAAATCTTTAGTAGATGTTTCAAAGGTATACTTAGCATATATGCATATTAAATCGAGCTTAAGTTAATTATTTTATTTGAAATAAATTTTTTATATTTTTAAATTTTAGATACCCAACATGATTTATAAAAGCTTAGCGGCCTCTATAATTAAATGTTTGACGCAATTATTAGAAGAAGATAATTTGACAGCTGATTCTCGAGAAAGTCTAGAAGTATCCATCCAGTGTTTAGGAAGTGCATACGGTGTTCAAATCGAAGATGCTATGGCAAATTTTGATATCATAAAAATGTTTAAAGAAATAGACGAATATAGGAAACAGAACAGCATTTGCACTCCAGAAGAAAAGGCTGAAGCTGAAAAATTAAAAAATGAAGGGAATGCATTAATGAAAGCTGAAAACTATCACGAGGCTCTCATGAACTATACAAAGTAATATTAAAATCTTGCTAATTATTATTTTTTAATAATAGTTATATTTTATTATTTCGTTTTTTTAAAAAAATTTTTACGTTTATGATTCACTGTATGATAATAAATTTAGGGAAACTGTACTAGTTACTGCGGCTGCTTTAATTATTACGGGCAAGGAGTTTACACGTGTTCTGATGAAAAAAATGCAGAAATACATAAGAACTGTTTAGGTTGACGTACTGAATTACTGTAGGTTTTCCCACGTTAAAGTATAGGGCAGATATTGACACGCAGTAATACAAACATTCTTCTATCTTCGTCTATAAAACCGCGTTTTACTACAAAACCTTCTTTTAAATAATAGGTAATTTAATTACTTTTTATGAAAAACAGAGTCTGCATTATTTATTTACATTTAAACAAGATCAACGGTTTAAACACTAACCTGTAAAAAATACCGTAGTAACTGCAACAGTTACCCTACAGTTTTTCAAAATATATTTCTAATGCACACTTTTTAATAAAAATATTTCTTAAAATATTGTTACGAAATCCGCGCCAACCGCGAACTCGTTGTCGCGTGATTAAGGCATGTGAGGGCGCGCGCGCGATGTCGGTGAATAATCGCGCGCTAATAGTCAGATTAGACTTACTCGCCATATTCGCTAACCGTCTTCGTCTTTACCGTTGAAAATCAAGGTGGTTTTATGCGTTTTCTCTTAAGAAAAATCCAGCGAGCGTGTGTATGAGTGTCACCGTCTGTTTATTAGTGCACTATTAAACAGCGGAACTTTGTTGGCGTGGAAAGCCGAGAAATCCTATCATTAGCAGCCGTAATCGAGCTTCAGCGTTACTTTGTAGTTCTCGCTTCTCGACCCCTGGAGAGAGAAAGAAAGGGAGGGAGGGAGAGAGAGAGATATTTTTAGATTTAGATTTGATTTATTATCGACTAAGGAATCAGCGGTCCATACATAGCCGAGGCCATAGTACAATTAGAGTACATTATAAAATTAAGATCGTACCATTATGCGAAAAGAATCGCCGCAACATAATCAAATAATAAAAATAAAAATAAAGTATATAAAAATAAAATAAAATAAAATAGCATATATAAACATAAAATAATAAAATCATATCGTAGCATAGTTGTATCGCTTCATCATTAAATGTTTTACGCAAGTAGTATAAGCCTACAGGCTGTTTAAAAACGGGACACAGGAATAAAGGTTAGGTGGCATGTGGTAAATCCATAGACTTACAGAGATAGACTGCCCCTCCTGTCTAAAGCGCTGAGGACGGGATAAAAGAGAGAGGGCAATAGTTGGGGTCATGCTTTCTCTTTCTAACTCGCAACCTTAGACCAATAGAGTTATGAGTTTCTCCCCACCAAACGTGAATTATAAAGAGAGAGCACGACGCCAGCTATTACCCTCTTTTATTCCGACCTCAGCGCTTTAGGCAGGAGGCGTAGTATATCTCTATAAGTCTATGGGTAAGTCATTTCAAAGCTTTGCTCTGATAGAAAATCAGTATTGATAGCCTTTTGTACGTACCCACCTTACATTCCAGTCTAGTGGCGAAGCACACAAATTATCGACGCTCGTATGAAAAGTTAATATATTCGCCAAGTATTGCGGTTGATTATTGCGAAGTATACTTGCGGTAAGGTTAATACTATTTAAATCTCTGCGCTCGGCGATAGGTAGAATGTTATGGGCATGGTATACAGGGGTTAAGTGCTCAAATTTTTTCGTGTGAGTGGCATATTGCAGCCTAGTATTCATTTATCACGACAATTACGTTGTAAGTTCAATAGATAGGTCAAAAAACAGCGCAGAGCAGTGGCCAATGCAAGGAAAAACCAGCGACTTAACTACAAGCCTTAGTACAAGCGTAGTGTTAAGCGGGATGCACTCATGACACTTCCGAAGACTAGTGAGGCAATGTTGTTGCCATGGTAAAGTGCTGTTGATCGTAATGGGAGTGGGAGGTTTTTCAGAGCGTTCAAGAAATCTCACTATTGGGGCCGATGTTTTAATTTCTAAACAAGGCGAGACGGCTCAACCGCGAAAAGTTGATAGCGATAAGTAGAGTTATATATTCTTTGCCTATCGTTGCTCGAAAATCAGTGTTTATCTTAATAAAAGCCGTCTATATGTTGTGATACTTCCGAAAGCCCGACTGCAACTGATCAATAATGCATTTTCCTCAACAAATTTCTGGATCTGGTTTAATGCCACTGATCCTAAGAGCTTAACTGTAGCACATAAAATGCTAATAAGCCTAAGGTTCCGGGGATTTGCACTTCGGCAATGGTCGTAAATAGCGTGTTTTCAGTTAGATGGAAAAATTCCCGACTGCAATGACACGTCGAAAATATCCATGAGAACCGGTAGTAGCACATGAAGACATATTTTAATAAATTTTAGAGGTAAACCGTCAGAGCCGCAAGCATTAGACAGTGCAGAAGAGATTGCAGTCAATACTTCAGTCGTTTCCCCATGATGGAAGTAAAAACGGTCATCAGGAGGTATCTCGACAGAGTGTAGGTGGAGGTGATTTATTACCTTCCTGCAAAAAGAGCCGGTGAACTGACAATTCAAGGCATCCACGAAGACTAGTAAAACTTCAGGTGAGGTACCTTTATTGCCGATCCCCCTGGCTTTGATAATTTTTTGAATCTCAGTAGAATTACGACACTTATCGAATCTATATTTATAGTAGTTTGAGATACAGTTCCTAGACTGATTTAGACGTGCGTGAATCGAAAAGATGATACCGAATGTTGGAAGGGGAGGATAAAAGCTTTGCTTTGAGGATAAATGCTTTCTTTTTATTTAAGACCAGGCTTGATATGCAATGATTCAAAATCCTTTTATAGCAAAAAAAATTTAATCTAAATTTAAAAAAAAATTAATTTCGTACTTTAATTTATTAATACACAATCACAAAAATAAAGAAAACATTCCAGTATCCAAGCTGGAACTATAATTTTTAATAAAAATCCTAAGACGTATCACTCTCACCCTCCTGACGTAAACCGAACGAAAAAATCTCCCGCAATTCGATGCCGAGCGCGAATTTTTTCATC
This sequence comes from Ormyrus thymus, assembly GCA_035582935.1. NCBI lineage: Eukaryota > Metazoa > Arthropoda > Insecta > Hymenoptera > Ormyridae > Ormyrus > Ormyrus thymus. The sequence continues at coordinate 13,245 of JAWWEM010023375.1, read as the reverse complement.
CGAATTGACATTAGATCAAGATGTAAGTTAAGTCTCCGACGTCGAATTCATAGTCGCCCTTTTTTCTCGACGGATATCAATTTTTAGGCCTAAAATACATAATCGCACAAAATTTAAGCAAAATCAAAGTACCGGAATCTTGCTTCTCAGACCGTTTTCAAGGGCAAAATGGTTATTTTTTTCTCAAAGGAAAATAATAATATTCATCCATCTCTCACCTTATAAATGTTTTTGACAGCCCTGCACATAATCTTGTGCAGTTTTAGCAAAATCAAAGCACCGGAAGTTGTCCTTAAAGGGGTAAAATGGGCGATTTTTTTTAAAAGGGATACTAATAAGATTCGCCTTTTTTTCTCAGCGTTTTATCGTTCTTGGCAGTCCTGCCGACAATACTCAATAGTATTACCCAAATAACAGTACAGGAACTTGCCCTTCAGACCACGATTTCAGGGGTAAAATGAGAATTTTTTTTCTAAAGGGAAACTAATAAGATTTGCATTTGTCTCTCGTCGTTTTATTTTATTTGAGCCTACTACCGATAATCTTGTGCAGTTTAGCAAAATCGAAGTATCGGAAGTTATCCTATCGACAGTGTCGAATTGCGAAAAATAAAAAATTTCATATTCACCTTCTTTTCTAGACGGATATCAGTTTGCAGACTAAAAATATATAATCGTACAAAATTTCGTCCAAATCGAAACACCGAAACCTTGCCCTTCAGACCGTTTTCGAAGCTAGAATAAGAATTTTTTCTGAAGGAAAAATAATAATAGTCGCCCTCCTTAATCACCATTTTAATGTTTTTGGCAGTACTACCGACAATTTTGTGCAGTTTTGGCGACACCAAAGTATCGAAAGTTGTACTTTAGGGCGATTAAAGGGGTAAAATGAGCGATTTCTTTTAAAAGAGAAACTAGTTAGATCTGCTGCTTCTTCCCAGCGTCCTATCGTCCTTGGCCGTCCTGCCAACAAAATTCAACACTTTTACCCAAATAGCAGTACAGGAACTTGCCCTTCAGACCACGATTTCAGGGGTAAAATGAGAATTTTTTTTCTAAAGGGAAGCTATTAAGATACGCCTTTGTCTCTCAAAGTATTGTATTTGGCAGTAGTGCCGATAATCTTGTGCAGTTTTAGCGTTACCGAAATACCGGAAGTTACCGAGCAAGTCGTTCTTAAAAGCTCAACTATTGGGAAATATTCGTCCAACACTTGGTGTCTAAGCTGGGCAAAACGAGTGGACAACGTCAGTAGGTGCAGAGGCGTCTCCTCTACCTCACCACACCATCTGCATCCCCCCTCAGGTTCTGTCCCCATCTTTAGTCAATGATATCTCAGACGACCATGCCTAGTGTCTATCTGCGTTAACAGTCTGAAACCTTTCGATTCCGTCCTCCAACGCATTATCTATTCGTTAATCCCCCTCTCACCGAGCGTGGTCTTAGTCTGAGGGCAGCCTTCTGCTGCCCTCGATTTCTCGGAATGCTGATTCCTTATCCGCCACATGATGTTCTCTTTGAAGAGGCATTTTGCCACTCCGATCGCGGGTTCTGGACTCACCTGGTGGAAACAGGGTATGCCTTGCTCCCTGTTTCCACCTGCCTAAGGTTATGAGTTTGTACGCCGCGGTAGCTGCGGCCCCCATGCCTGAGATGCAGGGGTTCCACATCGGCCATTACCCCCAGCGCCTTAATTGGCGTGGTGCGCTGTGTTCCTGTGACTCCCCGCAAAGTGAGACCTCTCAGTCTTTCTAATGTCGCTCGAGCGCCTACCCCCCGGACTCTGGGCCACCACACGAGTGCGGTGTATACTAATCTGGCTAGTAGTACTGCCTTGTAAAGCCAAATCACAACACGAGGTTTCAGTCCCCAGGTGTTGATAAAAGCTCTTGGCAGGTCCAGAAGGCAGTCAAAAACTTGTTTCACTAGGCATTCAAGTGAGTGCTCCAGTTCAGTTTCCTATCCAGGATCACTCCGAGATATTTAGTCTCACTTCTGACTAACAGGGATCTGCCCTCCAACTTGGGCGCTCTATAGCCAGGTGACTTATATCTTCTGGAAAAGATGACTAATTCGGTCTTTTCCGAGTTTACTGATTGTCCAGTAGACCAGTACCATCCTTCCACCTTCTTGAGAGCAAGTTGCATGGCATCCATAGCCTCGCTAATGCCCCCTCTAGTGACGATCACAAAATCGTCCGCTTAGGCCTGAACATAGCACCCACCCACGTTCAGCAATTCCAGAAGGCCATTGGTCACGAGACACCAAATTGTGGACGAGGCCACTCCACTTTGTGCGCAGCCCCTGCTGACCGATCCGTTTGCTGTGGTGCTTCCTAACTTCGCCTCCACTAGGCGTTGGCTCAGCATGTTCTCAATCCATCTAACTAGGATCTCAGGCACGCCTTGACCAATTGCCGCCCTGCGGACCGTCTCCACTGAGGTGTTGTTAAACGCTTCCTCGATGTCCAGGAAAAATCCCACTGCGTTCTCTCCTCTTTCCAGCTGCTTCTCTATCTGGTAGACCACCGAGTGCAATGCGGTCTCCGTAGTGTGCCCTGCTCTATAGGCATGCTGGTTTGGATGTCGTGGCTTAATTGACAATACTTTGTCCTGTAGAAACCTGTCAATCAGTCTTTCGAGTGTCTTAAAGACGAAGGATGTAAGGCTGATAGGTCTAAAGTCCTTCACTGTCGTGTGACTAGACCTAACAGCCTTCCGTATAAAGACGATCTCGGAAATTCGCCACGTCTCTGGAGAGTGCTAACGCCAAGCTTGCCCTGAATGTTATAACCAGGGGCCCTATGAGTTGCTACCTGGCCTCCTGTAGGAGTGCTGGAAATATACTATCGGCCCCTGGGGTTTTAAGGGGCCGAAAGTTTTTAATTGCCCACCTTACCTTTTCAGGAGTGACAATTCGAGCCGCTAGTGCCGAGTCCGTTTCCTTAGGTCTCATCCGAGCCTTAAGTGAGTTATCCAGTGGTCCAACCGTGTTGCGAAAGTCCGGGAAGTTCGTCTGCAGTTAAAGTTGCAGACATTCCTCCTCCGTGTCACAATATTCTCCTGAGGGATTTTTGATCGCTTCCAACCATACCTCAGGGTTTTTGGCTAGGATCCGGTTGAGCCTAGCTGCTTCCGGGTATCTTTCGATACCTTCGCAGTAGTCTCTCCAGCCCTTGTTCCTTTCCACAGTTATCTGCTTCTTATACATTTTCTGCGCTCTCTTGTGGGCGTCCCAAATTTCCGGTTTGCGAGTGTTTTTGGCCCTATTGAAGGTCATCCTCACTTCCTGTCTTAGCCGTTGCAGTCCCCCCGTCCACCAGGAAGTTTTTTTAGGCAGATGCCTGTGTGCATTACATCCTGGCCAGAGCAGTCAAGGCATCTTTGCTGTGATGCAAGTTAATTTGAGTATCTACCGGTCCACCATTAGTGCAGCCGAAAATGACGTTGCCTTAGCGCTCTAAGTGAGGACTCCTTCGACCGAAATACTATCTTATATTCATAGAGTCATGCACAAATAAAGCAATTCAACCGCCGCCTTTTCCAATACGATCGGCCCGCAAGATATTGTAATTTGGTATCGAATGACAGGAGTAATACTGTAAAAGTGAAACATCATTATTGATTCGGCACGACATCCAATTTATATGAACTTTCCCATTTCTACACAAATGGAATGAAGTTCAGGACTAGTTTCAATAATACATGATCTAAATTTTTGTTTCCTGCTGGATATAGATAAATCATTTTCAAATCCGAGAGCGTCTCATCGGGTAGATTTTTAGTAATTAAGCATGATAAAATATCGCTTTTAGTTAATTCGACAGGAATGTCACGTATGATCAAACGAGGTGAAAAAAACGGATTTTCTTAAACTTCAAGACCCTCCTTTTCAAGATTCGGATTATTTGAAAGCGCATCTAAAGATTCCCCATGTATGGTCACAGATTTAAAAGGCCCATAATTTATACGATCGACCGTAATTTTTAGATCTTTCGGTTTTACAGTAAATAGTGCATTTTTCGTGTCACTAGAATTTTTAAAGCAGTCTCCTGACGGATACATATAAAACTGCCTACAGAGTAGACGTGTCAAACCTTCACCATAAAAAAGTAGATCCACAAAAAAATTAATTAAACAAAAATTTAATTGTTTACGGTAGTGGGAACATATAAAAAAGATAGGTTGAAGTTTTCACCTTCCAAGCTACAAAATACATTAAAAAATATTGACAACGTTCACTTGGCACTACTTTTTGACAATTTTCCGGGCACAGATAGGAAGATCTTTTGAAGACAGATTGAAAAAAAATATTTTCAAATGAGTGCCACGACAAATATGTGTTTAAGGGTAGGGTACAGTCAAAAATCATCAAAAAACTCATTTCTTTTTATTTTAGAAATGTATTCTAGAAGTATCAAACAATGTGTTCGAACATTCATTAGAGTCAAAATAAAAAAATTTCAATGCTTAATTTTTAATTAAAAAAAAAACGAATTTTTAATGAAATTTCATAAAAATAAATAACGTTGTATTTTTTGAGTTTTCTGAAATGTTATAAAATACAAAGTATGTGACATCGTCTATGTTTCTATCTACATCTATGACGGTAAGCAGCCGTCAGAATTCGACATCAGTGAGAATACACCCTAAATGTGTTGACCGGCTGCTATTGTATGTTGCTTCTGTACTGAAATGTATTTCAATTTCTTTCAAATGTTGCCAGCAGTAAATAGAAGTTATTATCCAACGAAAAGTAGAAGAAGCAAGAGGATTATGTAGCTAAATAGTTGCCGTGGGGCAAAAAAAAGAAAAATTGCCAATCCTGAAAGTGATATAAACAATCCATCAGAAATACCTGTTGATTCAACAAAGCATGGAGAGTTTTTGCTAGTTCACTCTGCAGCTTTGAAAAATTTAGTTAAAAACGTTAAATGCAGTGAGTGCAGTGAAACAAATTTGACAATAGAAACCAATGCATGTATTGGATTTACATCAAAAATGGTTTTGAAATGTTTGGGTTGTGGCCATGTTGCAGGAGAAAGCTTTTCAAGTCCTCGAGTTGCTGTGAAGAATTCTCCATTTTTAGTCAACAAAAATATTGTTGGGAGTATAAACTCTGTTGACATCGGCTTTGCTGGACTTGAAAGGATATCTTCAACATTGCCTATGAAGTGTTTATCGAAAACTGCATTTCACTTTTTATTGAACTCTTTGTATAAAGAGAATATGGAATTAAAAAAAGTGTTTTACTTAGATTGATTTATTAACCGTTCTTGTATTAGATTATGAAGTATTATCCAATATTGTTTAGCTTGCACCATGGCTACTGCTTCTTTAGATGCAAATTCTGATGAATTTAAGAATTGGAAAGACAGACATGAAGAATCTGGAGAATGAAGTGAATTTTTTTAAATTTTCCAGTGCAATGGAATTAGCAGAAGCTGAAATAATTTGGAAACGCTCTGCAAGTCTTCATAAGTGTAGATATACAAAAATGCTTTCTGATGGAGACGCAAAGACCTGGCTGAGTTTACAAAATCGTTCTCCTTATGGAAAAGATATGCGACGTTATCTTAATTCGGAATACCCTTTCTAATAACAATATATTTACAAAATTGAAATTTTAAATTTTATTGTTAGCAATTTAAAATTTTTTTTTATTATTTTATATTTTTGAAATTTTTCTCTCAAACGTCTTCGAATTTTCCTCGCGTTTTTGAAAACTTTTACTTTTACATTTACACTCATATGCAATTTTGCATTTACTTCATATTTATTAACTAAATCAATCAAGATTAAAACTTATAATAATTGAAAAAAACTTAAAATTTTTTTTTCATACTAAATATTAAATTTTTTTTTTGTTTCTTCCTTTTTTATACTCAAATTTTTGTAACTTCGCTAACATTTATTAGTTTGGTACTTTTTAATCGTGACTTATGGGGTTAGGAATTTTTGAAACTAAATCAAAGGAGCACCAGATGACCGCTACCATTACGATCACCGGCAGGAGCGCGAAGGAGAAGATTATTACACTCCGAAACCAGGATATCAGCTTCCTCCCCGATGGCACTAACTCGAGAAACCGACCCATCCCAGATGTCCGAAGGTTGCCCGCCGTACCCACCTATGCTCCCTGATGGAACCTCATACGACTATATGCGAGGGACCACGCCCCGTTATAGTCAGACTCACCAACGCACAACAGCCTTTCCTGAATCGCGGCGCGTACAATCTAAATACCAGGGTTTACGACGCCTCGGGTCAAAGAAATTAACCTAACCAATACCCCCGCAATCCGAATCAGGGGTATCCAAGCTCGAAACCGTCATGGCCACTGCTACCACCTCCGTTTCCGAAATATCAACAACTCTCACCTTACTCAAATCAAAACAGATGGCCGTCAAGTAGAGGACCCTATGCAAATACGATTCCCCCAGGACCCCCGAAATTCAACTACGGACCAAGACAAGCGGATTTCCCGAGAATATATAACTCCCATACGGTTATGTACGACCAACATTATCGTGTACAACCCAATGATATGGCAGCCACCGGCTAACCGAATAGGAGCAACTATAGGACACCTGAGGAACCTTTAAACTCGAAAGCGGCTCACCCACAGATATCGGCAAGCCAGCTCTTGACAAATGGTTCGACGATGAGAAACCAACAGCAGGAGACACCTGTGCGCAAGGTGCACCTCCTCAAAAGAGAAGAATCGTCGCTGTCGCATCGTATAAGGGACCTGGCAACATGAACTACTCAAACTACGTAGATGCCCATATAAGATAGAATGTTGGAGCAATATTAGTCCAATATTGCTTTGCCATATTAGGCATGATGAAAAATGTTCCTACAATACTATGAAACATGTATGCAACCATGAGGCAAACATGTATGCAAACATTCCTGCAAACCATCATTTCCATTTTTCTATTGCTTTTTTAAAATACGGGTAAAGTTGTAGCAATATTTCTGTTACCTTGCGTATTTTTATTTTTACACTAATTTTAAATAATCTTAATTTCTAAATAAAATTATAAGAAGCCCGAAGCACACGTATCGAAATGCGGTTTGAGAAATTTCCGTTATCGAAACCCGAATCTCTTTTCCCGTCGGTGCCAAAAGTGCACAGAGTGTAATTGTAGTCCGAGTGGTAACTGAAAACGTCTAAGACAGGTGGGCCCGGAAAGCGATCGAGTAGCGGCTGCGGCTTGTCGACGCTTGGCCTTGTGCGCAGGCAGAGACTGCGTCAACGAAAAATCAAAGCACCCCGAAAGGAGAAGTTCTTCCCTCACTCCTAATTATCGCTGGAGAAAGCGAGGTAATTAGTGTAGCGAGGGATGACCGCTTCGGTAGTTGTAACCTCCGGTCCGACCCCAATACGTCGGAAACTCTTGTCCAAAATCTCGCAGTCAAGTATTTTCTTGACTTAGTATAAATCACATTTTCCATTTAGTTGAATAATAAGGTTAATATAAGCAAAGCCCGAATTAGCTAAGCTGGTGTGCTATAGCGAGTAATCGCGTCGAATAAGTTACGCGCACCTATCCGAGAGTTCCGTGCTTGTAATAAAACAACAAAACAATTCGCGCCCGTGCAGAAAAAGGTTTGAGTGGTCGTGTCGAGATCTAGATCCACGCATCGTCACCAGGGCAGCCTGCCCTATCCAGGAATCAGCCCGGAGAAGCCCGAACTTCAGCATCCGCTAAAGAACGCTTAGCAAAAGTAAGGTTTTCTTGTTTTATGTTGCGTACGTTAGTGAAAATAATTACCTTATTAACCGCTATACAGCGTAGTTTAGATTAGAGAGAGAGAGAGAGAAAGGTAAATCGTTGTTCATTTAAATAAATTTAGAATCAGTGATAAGTGAAATTATTGTGTATTATTGAATTATTTTCGCGCCCGATTAGTTTCTTAACAGTGGTTGATAAAAATAGAATACATTGTTAGTTCCACCTTCTGTGGAAAATAACAATCTGTAAGGTTCATCAGGGTTCCAGAAGTATTGCTTTTATATTACAAACATTTTTTCTTCTGATTTTTCTCGCACTTATTCTCTATCCGTAGACAGATTAACTAAATAAATAGCACTTATTCTTCACAATTAAAGTGCTAAAAATAAAAAAAAATTTCCCCAACCCGTAATCGAACCTAGAGCCTTTGGCTTTTGAGGCAAGCTTTCTACCACGGAGCTATGTTTTGTTTATGTCACTAAAATTATGGGTATAAACGACAGACCGACTCTATGCCGCTCTTTTAAACCTACATATAATTTTAATGACATAAACAAGGTAGTAGCTAAGCCTTAAAGAGTTTGCCTAAAAAGTGAAAGGCTCTAGGTTCGAATACGGGTTCGAGAAGTTGTTTTTTTTTAACACTTTAATTATGAAGTATAATTGCTATTTCTTTAGTTAATCTGCCTACGGATAGAGAATAAGTGTAAGGAAAATCAGAAGAAAAAAATTTATGTAATAGAATAGCAATACTTCTGAAACGCTGATGAACCTTACAGAAATATTGCTGCAATATTACCCGTATTTTAAAAATGAAAATGATGGTTTGCAACAATATTATCTCATGGTTATATGGCATGATCAAATCATGGCTAATATGGCAAAGCAACATTGGAGCAATATTGCTCCAACATTCAATATGGGTGATGTAGACGAAAAACCCACGCGCATCCGCATACGCGTCCCCGAAGGCACAAAACCATATTTATACATCATGGTCGACAACAGATCTGCGCTCAACTTAATCAAGAAAAGCGCCGTCGATCCAGACTTACTTGTGTACCACCAAGACGATATACCTCTCGGGCATCGCCACAGTCCCCATCCGCAGCCCCGGCGTCGTCCGCCTAACCGTCAGAAACGAGCCTGTGGCCTTTTTCATCGTCTCCGACCAGTTCCTCATTGACGATGATGGAATCCTAGGCCGAGACTATTTAAGAAGACAGAGCGTCGTGGTATCATACCATAACAATGCTATAGTGGTCGATAGCGACCTGATGAATCCAATAACCTTCATTAACGAAGAAGGCATTGTGCCGGGGGCGTTTACCTAACCAAGACACAACCGACAACGACGCAGTCGAGGAATCGAACTCGAACCTTGCCCTCTTGTAGCTGAACGCATATCTTTCACGGTTTCACCCAGAACCAAACAGCTGATACAGATTAACTTGATAAAGACCGACTTAAGCGAGGAATACCTACCATAAATCTACGTGAAAAATAAAAACATCTTCTTAGGCAAAGGCATAGTTGCCAATGATAACCAAATCTGCAACGTTTCACAGTGGGTCAAAAGTAGACAAAAGTCTGTGGATGCCATATTTCGAAACCGATTTCAATAAATTTTTTTTAAAATACTCAGTAGCATCTACGCTAAGGCTTAGACATGCACCGAGAGCAAAAAAAATAATTTCATTATATGACGCTAAGTGGAAGGTAATGCTCTCTTCACAAATCCTAAACGCAAATCCCAAACGCAAAAACCTCAAACCCACAAACGCCAAACCCATAAACCTCCAAACCCTAAACCTCCAAATCCACAAACCCATAAACCCATAAACCTCCAACCCCAAACTCACAAACACCAAACCCACAGATTCCAAACCCATAAACCTAAAACCTGCAAGCCCTAACGAACCTACGAACGCCAAATCTTAATATAATCGTTTCGGTTTTGCATTTTCTTATTTAAAACTAAAATATAAATATTTTAGAAGTTTGGGCTTTGTGGATATGGATTTGTGGGGTTAGGGCTCGTGGGTTATAGATTTATGGGTTTGGAGTTCAAGGGTTTGTAGGTGTAGGGTTAGTGGGTTTGGAGTTTGGAGTATTTGTGGATTTGGTATTTGTGAGTTTGGAGTTGGTGGGTTTGGTGTTTGTGGGTTTGGGGTTGGTGGGTTTGGTGTTTGTGGGTTTGTAGGTTTGGGGTTTGCGGTTTGTGGTTTTGAGGTTTATGGGTTTAGGGTTCGTGGGATTGAGGTTTATAGGTTTGGGGTTTGTGGGCTTCAGGTTTATGAGTTTGAGGTTTATGCGTTTGGGATTTGCCGGTTTAGGGTTTGTGGGGTGACAGCACTAATTTCCACTTAGTGTCATATAATGAAATCATTTTTTCGCTCTCGGTGCAGGTCTAATCATTAGAGTACATGCTCCTGAGTATTTTAAAAAAAATTTATTGAAATCGGTTTCGAAATATGGCGTCCACAGATTTTTGTTCACTTTTGACCCACTGTGCGTTTGGGCGATAAATACCGAACGTAACTTTCGACGTAGACCCTCAAGAAATTCTTCCCTGCGAGCTTGCTCAAGAAAACTAAAACTTTGAGTCGATTGGAATTACAGGACTACAGGATTACAAAAATTAATCAAAGTAGAACACCTAAACGCAGAAGAACTGCTACATGTATACAAAATATTAGAAGATTATTGCAACGTATTCCTTCTTCCTGGCGACCCGCTGCCTCGCACTAACAAGGTGATGCATACAATCCCTACCGAAAACAAGCTCCCAATTAACACCAAGCAGTATCCATACCCTCCTGCTCATAAGAAATTTATAGCGGAACTAATCAATAAACACCTTAAGGATGAAGTGATAAAACCCTCCGAATCACCCTGTAATTCGCCCCTCTGGATCGTACCTAAGCGACCAGGAGAGTAAGATCCATCTCGGCCACCCCGAAAGTAAGCCAAGGCCTACCAGCTGCCAAGACCACACCCCTTGTAGAAATAACCGAAAGAGCCCCCTTCAGAAATCTCTTGGAAGTCCCTGAGGAGATAGAGGAGGAAGCAGCAGACCCAGAGGTTTTGAATTTTTCACAACACCCAACAGCCGAACTACCATTATTCTTCCCATTACCAATTCGACCGGACTACAAGTCCGGAGGCTAATCTCTGCAGCATCGAGTCCGACTCGTTAGTTCAAGAAATCCCGGTACCCTTCTTCCAGAAAAATCTCACAAATTCACGACAATGCCTCACATATAGGGTCTATTAAGCTGCACCAACCACGTCATCCCAATCGAAAAAATCCACCGTCATAATTTTTCGATAATTTATTGCTAATTTATTATTTTTATCTCAGTAAGTATTTTAGAAAGCAATCATTCAGATACATTCCTATTTTCTCACCCCCTGACAAATTTAAAACGTAAACATTGCCGAAAAAATGTCTAAAAATTATTATTTTGAAGGGAAACTTCGTACAGAAGTTAATCGAAGCTTAAATTAACTTATTACTAGATTAAACAATTTCCCTCCCGCACAGATTACACGCCGGTACACGCCAGCACCAGCAACTCCATCCCAATCGAAAAAATCAACCGTCTTAATTTTTAAATAATTTCTTACTAATTTATTACCGTAACAAAAAATGTATAACTGCATTCGTCTGTTAAAAAACGCATGCCGGTGCAGCTTAAAATTTAAGTCAGCCTAACTCGCTGTAACTCACGTTCTATTGAAGCTTGAAAATCCAGAAACAGCCCATAATTTTTAGCTCGGAAAATGCTTTCAGACTGCCAGGGGTACTTTTGCTCAGATTTCATTTTCCCACCTTTAGAGCCGTTTAAACGTTTCTTCCGGCAAGAAAAACATTAAAACATTATAATTCCCGCATTTGTACCCCCCAGTACGATAAAATACAGAAAAGAAAAATTTATTACCGCCTCAGATCGTTTCCCACCCCGTCCGCCAGATTTTCAACCCTTGATTGGGCCAGCTTAAGATCTTAAGCCAGCCCAACTCGCTTTACAGGTGCTGAGGGGAGCAGACGACGAAGGCGCTATATAGAGAGAGTCAGAGAGAGCGTTGTAGCGAGAGCGCGTATTCAGAAGATTTTTCGCGCCTTTGACTCGGCAGAGCCAAAAATCCCGATCCCGATTCGTTTTGTAACGTGCGTGCTATGAAAAACTTTTAGTGCAGCTACCCGAGTGCTTGGAGCTCACCTAGGTGCCCATTCCAGGACAACCGTCTACGAGCTGCCACGAGGGAGCAGAGATTCGGCGTAATTCCGCAGCGACTTCGAACTCAATTTTATGTGCCCGCTCTGGGTGATATCCGCATTTGTCCTCTCTCTCTCTCTCTCTCTCTCTCTCTCTCTCTCTCTCTCTCTCTCTCTCTCTCTCTCTCTCGCTCTCTGTCTCTCTCTCTCTCTCTCTCTCTCTCTCTCTCTCTCTCTCTCTCTCTCTCTCTCTCTCTCTCTCTCTCTCTCCCTCTCTGTCTCTCCGTCTCTCTCACGCCTTGCCACTATCCAATTTCTACTTCGACTACTTCCATGGCACTAACCTAGCCGCCTCGCGCCTGCTGCTCCGTGGTACCAATAACCACAGTCATTTTGTTCATTCATGTTGTTTATTTTTGTTTATTAATAACTCCCGTCTCGTTTAACTAAGAAGTGTTGCTCTTTATTTAGTATCCAGCGAGTACGCGAGGCAAGATTCGATTTCCACGTTGTCGAGAGCTCCGGCTCCCTTTACATTTTGCTTGTTTTTACCTTGCTTGAGAGTATGAATTTAGTTTTACAAATTTTATGCACCGGTTGACTAGTCGGCCGTTATATTGGCGCCCTTCCGAAAGACCCACTTTCGGCAACATGATGAACAAAACTTGTGCATAAGAGATTAAAATCGCGACCTCTCGAATTATTAATTCAATACTCGTGAAATTGTGAGCGGCAGCAGTTGTCTTCGCAACCAAGCAAGCGAGTGCGCGACCTCGCCGGCACAATTAAGCCCAGCGAAACGTAAACCCGCACGCTGAGCACTGTGTTTACATCAGCTAAAGAATTTTACTGTGTGCTCCATAGAGAGACAAATGAGAGAAATAATATTTCTCGGTTTCAAATCACTGTCTGAGCTTATAGAAAATTCGAATTCGTGCATACATAGCCCGGGGGACTATTTAAATATAATGCCTATATCTTTAAACAATTAATTCTTAAGCTCGAGAAACACGTAACCCGGGGAATAATTCAAATATTTTGTCTATGAATCTTTAAACAATAAATTCTTAGGCCTGAAAACCACTTCGCCCGGGGGAGTATTAAAACATTATAAACTACTCCTTAAAAAATTAAAGTTCAAGCCCGACAACCACACTGAAAGAATTTTTCTGACTAGAACTGCTCGTTGGAACACGATCCGATTCAATAAGTTGTCATTCGAGCCGCGACAGCTCTAAACTCTAGCGTGCATGACTCGTTACTTTCAGAGTCGGAGAGAACCG
>JAWWEM010023364.1:0-11587 GCA_035582935.1 Ormyrus thymus | reverse complement strand
TTTCCGAGAAAGGTTGCAGCTGCGCGATAAGGTCGCGCGCGAGGCAGAGAAGGGCAAGAGAGAGAGAGAGAGAGAGAGAGAGAATTCGCGGACGAGTCGAAGGAGGGAAGCTCCTAAACGGCGTCCCTGGAGCGAGAGGGGAGCGTGAAGCGCGCTGTTTGAGAATGAATCGCGCCTCCCTCCACGCACACACACACAGCCTCGCTCTCTCGCACACGGCCTGGGGGGGCGCGCGTGTACGTACGAGAGCACAGGTTTCACCTTCACCTTTTGCTCCTCGTCTCGGCTCGTGCTTTTCGCCCGTGTACCTGTGTGTATATTATAAAAGCGCCTGCGCGAGCTCGCCTCCCTCTGGCGCACCTTGAACTTTCTCGGCCTGGGCTGCGCGTCCCTCCACCGGCTCGCCGCCCTCCTCCCCGCCGCTCTCCCTATGACGCATTACAACGCAGGTTCTGCTCTTTCGCTTAATATACAGACATGCGCGCACCTGCGCGACCTCAGGACTGTAACCCAGCCGGCTCGCTTGGATGCTGATGCGCCGACTGGTATTCGGACCGAAACGTGACGGTCGGGAGCGGGCCGGAGAGGGCGGTGATTTTGTATACGACGGCTGACCGCCCCGTGCGATGCAGCTTTCACCGCAGAACGCTTACGGGGCAGCTTTCCCAAAGCCGCCGGATAGGACGTGAAAGTAGGAGATAGGACATGGAGCTCGATATCTCTCTGGCAGAAGTTTTGGCTTTTCTCTCTCTCTCTCTCTCTTTCTCTCTGCTTTGAGCAGAGCTGACATCGCTTGATTTCTCATTCACGAGGATACTTTCTTGAAAACTTCAGAGAGATAGGATTCGGCTTTTTATAGATTGGCTTGCAGGTTTTCGAATAAAAGTACGAACTTTCGTGTTTTCGTATGTTTTTCCGTTAGTTCTATAAAGCTTTCAACGGGAGCGAAAAAGTAAAAACGCTTTCCGATAAACTCGCAATATTTTGATCGGCGAAACAGAAAACTAATAAAACAAAATAAAGCGTGAATCGATAGAAAAAAAAAATTTTTTCGATACTTTCTCCCCCAGGGGAATAGAAAAAATAGGCCACGGTCAATAAAAATCTGTTCACGTGTTGAAGCGAAATTTTCGTAGCCACGAGTAAAGCTTTCATGGGAATACGTATATGTTAATGCGTATAAATATAGATGCTTTCTACACATAAAAATAGTGTCATGGATATTTTAATAAAACTCCTTTCGTTTTACACGATCATAAAATTTTGGGGCACTCGATTCTGCCAGTCGATAGAATAAAGTGGATTAATACTTTACATGCAGAGGATATTTCGACAGCGTGATTCGCCGATGTATTTGGTGATACTAAATATTGATTTGAGCAGGTTGCAAACGGAGGATTCTTTTTATTTCTCCATGCGGCTAATCGATAAATACCGGGAACTTTTGGTTTTGTATTCTTTTTACGGATTTGCTGCGATTCGCATCGCAAATTTAAAAAAGAATGTACCATCACCATATATAAATATCTTTATGAGAAGGAGATGGCTCAACGATAAACTCAATATAAGGATAATTATAAGTATAAAATTTAATGGCAATAAATAATATTATTAGACACCTTTGAAAAGCGATAATTATAGACTTAAAACGTCATTGAATAATAAATAGCCTTGGCAAACGCTTCTTTAATCGAAATATATATATATATACACGCACAATTATCTAATTTTTATTATATTAAAAGAAGAAACTTTACAACAGTTAATTAAATTGGCAAGCGAAAATAAGTTGTTTTTCAAGTACAAAAAGCATTGTAAGAAAATGTAATGTTTAATTTAATATTATAGCATTCACACTTAACATTAATTGCTAGTTCGCAGGCGATAAATGCTCCTGATACAGTTCTTAAAAATTCATAAGGCAATGAATTCAGTTTTTACAATTTTAAAAAGCAAGAGATTGACGAATTAGTTTCACGCGAGAAACAGTTTAAATCACTTTCACGTGTCCTTCCAATCTGGCAATCCATCAAAACCGTATTTTGACACGCGCGCAATAGCAGCTCCTATATATTCTCACAAAGCGAAAACTCTTATTTCGTAATAACCGCGAAAAATGATACAGGCGATTTTAATTGAATTTGGAACTTTATGGTTTCTGTCCCAAAGATATGGCACTAATAAACACGTGAAATTACACAAGATTATAGGTACCTAGCACATAAATGACCAGAGGTAGGAAGGTTTAATCACGCCGAATGCGTCAGAGAGCGGAGGTTAAGGGTACTTTCTGGCGGTGAGGCAGAGAATAGCGGTGAAGGATAGAACGTACATTTTCGTCGTACATAGAAGCATTGATGAAGGATTAAGTTCAGCGATACGTTGTGCAGTGGTTATATGATCAGCTTAATCATTCTTGAAATAGCGATGCGTACAATCAGAACGTCGAAGCTAATCTGTTCGTAACAATGCTAATTATTTCAAAGCAAAAGTCTCGAGAAAAAATTCTGTGTTTCCGTTAACTTTCATTATTTTTTTAAAAATAATAACGTAATTATGGCACACAAACGACTACTAAATTTTTATGCCAATGAAATTTTAATAGTTATACATTAACGGCGTTATTAGATAGTTTATGAATCTGCAGAGGTCTATACGGGCACTATAAAGTCTTTTTTCCCCTAACACTTGAGAAAATACTGAAATCGAAGTTATACTGGAATATAGCTTAGATTCTGGGATGACTGCTCTGGTTATAAACGCGATAAAATGTGTATTTTTCTTTTAAAAAAATATTATATGGTTATAAAACTCAAATAAAAGGCAAAAAATAAAATTCTAACGGTCTGCCTATTGTTTTTTTACTTTTGTACAATAAAATAAGAGAAAAGGCTTCATTGAAATTGTCAATTTCAAATAAGATTTCAACTTTATGTGAAAATACAGCGAAAGCAATTGAACCATCGTAGGTAAATATGATAAATGTTTATTGGAATTCATGTACTTTGCTTGATTATCGTCGACAATAATAGTCATTATTTTCACATCGGTCTAACAAATTGCCTCAATACGTGGTTTATTTATCACTGCTTGATTCTATGGAAATAGAATCCAATCGGGAAATTATCGTTCAAAAATGATATCCTTTGACACGTAATTCTCGAATCTTTACGCATAAATTGAAGCAATTGTTAAAATACGACTGTTCAGTTGTTCCACTCAACAATGTCGCTAATCAATTTATTAGTCCCGCAATTACTCATGGTTTTGCGGATTTCACCTCTGTGTGCAATTGCTCTGATTCGCTGAAACTTTTTGATCATTTAAGCATTAATCATCAATTAACATATCAAAACAACTAAAATATTACAGTAATAAGAGATTATTCAGAAATATATACGTATAATTTATTTAAATACTACTTAATTTATATTTACATTATAAACGTTATTAAAAACATCTTAAAATTGATGAGGATAAGCCGTTGTAAATATTGGGTTTATTGGACATTTTCACATTCGTTTGAAATTTATTCATATAATTCTTTAATATTCGTCATTGCAAATACTTTATAATGATTTACATTTTAATAGTGGGATAAAATGAACGCGTTAGAAGTATTAATAGTTAGCCAAGCAAAAAGTTAGAAACTGTTCTACCAGAATGAAATTTGCGCATCTTTTGTAGTTTACTTTCGTTCGACTTGGAAATAATTATTTCAGACACTTCACGTCACTTCAAATACAACTTACTCCTTAACTTAAGAAAACTCAATTGACCTGTTTTTCTGTTTAGACAGTAAGTTAACGGTTTACTATTTCTCGCACAAGTTTTCCTTACAAATGTTACTTTTTATAATAAGAATTTATTATAATACATAAGTTTAAGAAAAGAATACAATTTTATTTTTTAGTGTTAATAATTTAAATGAAATATATATATAGAACTCAAGCAGCGCTAACGTTGTATTTAGACTGACATTGTATAAATGAGCAATTTCATTTCCGCGATCGTTGCCAGATACTTATATGTCAAAACAAGTATTTTCTCGTTAATGAAAACGTAAATTCATTTTAAGGTACAAAGCATAATATGCAATTTAAATATCTAAAGTTATAATGAAGAAATTCAATTTTAAATAACATGACAAAGATTTAATTATTATAAACATTTTCCATAGTCACTCAAAATAATTTTGTATTCTAAAGCTTTTAATATTTATAAAATTTTATGAACATCACAAAATGTAAGATTTTTTTCTGGGAGTAATTAAAATTAATGAACTTAATTATGTGAAAAAAGCAGCACATATTAAATCAGCATTTATGCATTTTATATCAACATTTCATCTTATCATTTCAAATTTTAATTAGGGCGCATTTTAATATATTCTAATAAAATTACAGGTTTAATACACCTCATCACCTTTCTCATAAGTGCACGAATCCTGCAACAAAATTTCATTATAATTACTCTCATTTCGTGCTTTACAGAACCGTCCTAACCCACTAAAGCCCACCTTGAATCGCAGCCCCCGGAATCCTTGCTGACGGTCTAAAACGGTCATGCGCGGGCGGCTCCTTCGAATTCTCAGACTCCGCTGCGGATACTGATAGGAACTACTCGAACGCCAGTCCTCACCTGCACTTACCGACTCCCGGAGCGGGAGCCGAGTAAAGTGTACCATCGGAGCTTCCGCGGCGTTCGCTTGCCGGTGGCAGGACACTGTTTGGATTGCATCGAATTGTAACAGGAGCACAGATGTCGAATCTGCTGTTCGCGCGCCGCGGAGAGGCGCTGCGCTGCTCGAATAACACTTTTGTGTTTTTGGAAGTATCGCGGGAAGTTTTTTTAATATTACCTCTGAGTTGATGTAGATAGTTGACAATTAAGTAATTATCATCGGTAAACAGACACTTGGGAAAATGAACATTTATGAAGCCATTTGAGTGATCAATGGAATATAAATAGAGCTTAGAAAGTCGTTATTTCTGCGTGTTTCATGCAATTATTTGTTTAGTCGTTTTATAATTATTTTTAGCAAAACCTAATGACGACGAGATTGTGGATTAAGGTAGTCTATATTTTGACTAACAAAGTTTAAAAATAAACTATTTTATAGAATGTGATAAATTTTCTTCATCAAACATCTACATTATAATAACTTATTTTATGCAGACGTCAAAAAAATCATAAAGATGAATATTATGCTAAATATACAAAACTCAATAAAGTTTTCCATTAGAAGTAAACAATGTGTAATATTGGCATTTCATCAGTTTTTATATATTGTACATTCGTCAATAACAAATTGATTACGCGCGCAGAAGCGCGATTCATCAAGTATGTGAATATAAAAATTATTTATCCACTACACGTTCTCCAAACAGACATGGTCACTATTGATTGTATCATTATTTCAATATTGCTAAAATAAAGATCGCTTACATCATATTGTCTGAAAATCATTTCTATAATTCAGTTATTGAAAAATATTTCATAGATGATCTTTTCTGAATTTATATTAAAATACTGATTTCTTTGCTTATAAAGGAAACAATACAATACAATATAATAACTTGAATAATGGTAATTTAAATAATTTGTATTTAAATAATTATAATTTTAGCAATTAAAACAGATTTAATACTGCTTTTACCTGCATAAAATACGATTCACCGATCCTATAATATTATTCCAATATTTCTAACGGAATTATGCTTGTCGCGTTTCCGCCTACCTGATTCCGAGTTTGCGAATACTTGTGTAATTCAAGTTAATAAAGATTAGCTGCAAGCAGAGATGGGTTAATAACAAGTAGCAGCAGACGGAGGTAGGCAAGCTTGTAAATTTCCATATTTTATCATACTATTCTGATGTAAATTCATTTGCCAAAAAGTAAATGAAAATTTGAAACTTAAACTTTTACTGCAGACAAAAAGAAATTATAATAAAAATGAAGTATTAACTTCTGAATTTAAAATAATATTACTGATCCAACAATTCAAATCTACTATTTTAAAAGCAGTCGCTATAATCACTAATTATTCTCGTTTTATCGCCGAGTAAAAAATTAAGACTTACACCAGCGGCCAGGCAGATAGTAATTTTCAGCCAAACATTCTGCTATATAATTTCAGCACACAAACACCGAGCTCGACCTCGAAGTGTTCGTCCAGCTTGGCCCGCATCGCCTCTCCCGGGAGTCTCTTATCTCGACAGGAAAAGCCAAGAGCCTTGTACACACGACGAAAAGCTAAATACATTCGACGGCAAGAAAGAAGACGCGCAACAGATAGCTCGCGGCTGCGCGAATCTGGAAAGGGAGTTGAAAGCGAATGTTTTTGGAGGCACGAGTTATTTCTGTTTGCTTTCAATTACTATTAAAGAGAAGTATTGTGTGAATTATGTTCAAAAGATCGAGGAAAAAGAATAAACGAGGAGGTCGAAAAATTTTAAATATTTTCTTTAAATTTATTTTGTATCTCTTAATCTCAAATGTAATTTATATCAAACTGACTGTTCGAAAACCACTTTTAATGCTCAAAGCATACTCTTTGCACACGCTACTCTATTTTATCGTTTCCTTTTAGTTTACACACGTCCGTTTTATTGTTCCTAAATCATATGTAAATATGCAGTAACTATCGGCGGAATGTAAAATGATGAATCACGTGTATTTTTCGGAGTATTCATAAATTATTCGTAAAATATAACTTCAGTGTAGGATATTTAAAATTTAAAAAAGTAAGCAGTGTAAGGAATAAAAGTTTCACAATTTTTACATAATTATAGAACGAGAAGCTATATTTCTTTTGACAAGCGAAGATAAATACTAAAATATATAATTTAGCTAAATGACAGTTCCGCAAAAGTATAGTTTAAAAAAATGAACTTACTTTTTTTATGCATTTCTTATATATCTCATAAGCTTCTCTGCCGATAAATACAAGTTTCGGCTTTCGACTAATTACCTAACATTTTTCATGATAAATTAACTTGTGTAAGCGGCACCTGAAGCTAAGAAAAAGAAAATAAAGGCCGAAGAGCACGGCGTGGTGAGGTAAAGGGAAGAATACTAAAAGCCAGGAAATAAAACGCAAAGAAAGGAAAGCCAATGACGGGAAATACGGGCTTTTATATATAGAGCTGAAAAAAAAAGAGAAAAAAAGTAAGAGAGAAAAGTGCAAAATCATCCTGACTCCTTTCTAAACGCCGTTTCAAGTACGCAACAAAAGATTCCTTTTAAAATAATTAATCTTCATTACTCTCCTAACTAAGAAAAGTTAATCATAAATCATTTTTCTATTTACTCTACATATATTTTACGAAACATTGAAAAAGCTCATTGTAATAAAGCTCATTTTTGGTATAAATTTTGTCCGATTTATGAACGATAATAAATAATTTAAAAATAATGTTTTAATTTCTCCGCTTCTTAGAAGCGAAATATAATTTCTATCACTAAATCCTGAACGTATTAAAAATATTAATAAGCAGTAATAATCACATTCTCGTTCAGAAACTTTCACTAATTAGTTCGTATAATAAAAAAAGCAATTCTTCAAAAAGAAACTGTTTAAAAAAAAACTTTATTCATTAAAAATATGTCAGAATATAAGAAAAAGAAATCAATATAATAAGAAAAAAATCCAAATTTTATAGTTTTGCTTTTATCTAATAAGAATTAGACTTCGTATGATACACCAAACTAATAACATTCGAGGTTCACAAGTATATAAATCAGAAAACCACAAAGATCCCCTGGAAATCGATTTACAGCGACGCCGCGTCGAATTTCAAAGCGTCTCAAGAAGCAGGAGCGTCTATGTTTACGTAACATTTTGAATTCAGACCCGGTGGCAGCGCGCCGCGATCCGCAAGAATTGCAAGCACGTTCCTGCACATACGCAATTATCTAAGGAGTCAACGAGATCCGGTGAATAAGGGCACGTAGAAAAGGGATCAGCTTGGTATTAAATTGACACCTCCAAAGCTGCAGATTGTAAGATATTTTAAGGCCGGCGAGTTGGGGGTTTTATAAAAAAGCTCTGCATGTTATTTGAATTTAAATTTGCTTATTTGTCTTTAAATATGGATGGATAGACTATGGCGTTGCGGCCGTTTTTCTAGTTACGGCTTTAAGCTGAGTTATTGGGTCATAAACTTCTTTATTGAAATTATTACAAAAAGGTTTGCTTCAAAGTTTAAAATGTCAATTTTTAACATTGATGTTAAGTAAGGTACAAAAATTCGATTTTTTACGCGTTGCAAAACAACCAGTCGGGCACGTTGATTTCTTCTTTACCCACCCCTACAGTTTCACTAAGCAAACATTAGATGGCGCAAGCATTCAAATCTGCCAGCTTTCACAGAAGAGAAATAAGTATATGTTGGTAAAACAAGGGATACCTTATAACGATCAAACAAGAAACTTACTCGATTATTTTGCTTAAAAATGTGACAGGATAGAATACGTAATACCAAACTTTTATGACATACAGGCATTATTATTACTGCAGGTTTACCTTTTATTTTCATAATACAAATTTGAAAGCAAAGTATTTTTTGAAATTTTAAAAACATTCTATACATACTTTTAAAATTTACTTTATTGAGATTAATAACGCATAATTTAATACAGATATACTTATTCTATTATTTCTACACGTTAATTATTAATTTAATATAGAGGCAAAAATTATTCTTCTTTGATAATGATAAGATTCTTATTTACTAAAACATACCATATTGTTTTACCAATTGAATTTTATTTTCTAGAGAATGTTCTCGTCGGTTTAAAATTATAGTAAACGTATATAAAATTCTCGTACGACACCGTAAAGTCTCTGATGCGAATATAAAGAAACTTTTCACTTGTCAAAACTCATTCTTCAAAATTCTTTTCACGAGAAAATTATGCGAATAATTCTGGCTTTTTCGCACCTCACCAGACGACCCTTATAATACGTATTATTACGTAAACTCAAGAGCACCACAAAAGTGTCAAACTGGAGGACGGCAACAAGCTCGAATTGCGAACTCCGTAATTCGAGCTCCGAAAAAGCAAACTTCGTCCGCATTCTAAGTTTTCAATCTCGAGCTATACACACGAATGAGCTGAAATTCAATTCGGGGTACAAAAAACAGATACATTTTTCAGCGGTTCGCGCGAATGTCAATAAAGCCTTTTCCTTCCGACGGTAAAGTTTGAATAACTCGCCAAACCAAAATCAGTTAAAGACGCGACTTTATGCGAAACTCCGTTTTGGACGAGCGATAATGCAAATTTGCGCCAGACACGTAAGCCGCTCGAACGAGCGGAATTTATTACTCTTGTTTTTTTTTTTTTTTTAGAAAAACGTTGCTTTTTAAAGTTATATTCTTTCCAAAATATTTAGTCTTCAAAATTGCTTTATACTTTTATTTTAAAACATTTTTTCACTGAAAATATTCTAGAATAATTATTTTTTAATTTACACGTTAATTGAACAATAAGAAACTTTACTGCATAATTATTTAAATAAAATTACACATTTTATTAATAACTTGCATAACGTCTTACTTCGTCTAATATAAAAGACTGATGTAATCTGTATAAAAAAAGAATGAAATAATTAATAATATGTACAAAAAGTTTATAAATCAATACGGGATATATTAAAAATAGTTCTTCGTCTAGATGCGTAGGTTTTACCCGCAGTAATAATTACTCGGAAAAGCTTCCTTGACGTGCAAGATTAAGTATTGATTGCGCATTTAAAACGAAAAACGAACATCTATAATACAAATTTATTTGTACGTCAAGTACTCATTCTCTTACCCAAAAAATTATTTTTAGAAAATGACTGAATTTGTTAAATTGATTCATACAGAATTTTTTCTTTAAAAAAAGAATACTATTTCGTTGACTGTGCGGAAATAAATAAAAGAAAAACAAGGAAACGATATCATTTTTAGAATTTGAATTCTGTATAATAATTATCTTTCTACACACTACTTTGAAAGTGGCCTTAATTAATTTTATCAAACGAAGAGTACGGAGCTGGATTACACTGGGCGAACTCGTAATAATTCGCAGCCGGTATCTGTATGCGAAGCAGCTCGTCGGCTTATAATCGAACGTTATGGGAAATTTAAATTTTCTCGGGCTCGCGCGTGCATTCTAATCTCGTTCGCATGCCGGCCTGCCGGCGCAGTGTGGGTGTGCGCGTATTGGTGCATAATGAGACGTTGCACCGGAGCTTTGATTACGATTCCAGGTGTTCGCGGGGTAATTTCAGTTATTTTTCATTTATTCGATATTGCATATTTGTCGATTTCGTTCGCCAATAAATAGTAAAATTTGCTTGCTATTATTAGCAGCCACCTTTACATTTCTATACATTATTCACATGTCTATTAATGTTTTACACGAGCGTCTTATTTGTCTATTGTAAAGAATTTTAGGTAAGATGAGTAACCTTGATTTCATTCAGTAACTTAAACATTTAAATTTTACTTACCTAAAACTAAAAATACATAAAATTAAAACGATTATCGATGTTCAAAATATTTAAATTTCTTTCATTCTATTTACTAAATAATCGCAATTTAAGCGGCAATTTAATTTCATCCTCTTATTGGATATCGAAGATATATATCGGTCCACAAATTCTTTTAAAGATATAACAAACTCCGTGCACGTTCTGCTTCATAATGGTGTAGCTCTAAACGAATTTTTAAGAAAAGGGCAGTCGACTAAATATAATTTTCAAGAATACAATAAGCATTTCTTCGAATTTTACAATTTCTTGAAATACATAGTATAATGAAAAAATAAATAAGAAATGAAATTATAAAGCGCTGCCAACCGATTTGGCACAATGCTTTCTCATAAAGAACATCAAAACAATGAATTAATTTATACTATAAATGGAATGTTATGAAAAAATTACTATTATCTTATCTACTAAAAGGTGAAATTTAAGTTAAAATTTACCAACGTAATTAACACTACGTCTTACGTATCTTGTTAAATAAGGCGGTATTTATATGATTCATCAATTGATTTCCAAGTTACTAAAATCTTTTAGTTCGCTGAGAGGTATCTTTACGAAAGAATCTCAAACTATAAAGTGTTCTGTTGAACTTGTTTGTCGGAGCATCAATATGCCTTGTCCAAGAGAGGGTGAAGTCCAGGATGACCTCCAGACTCAGTACTGATTCCGAGAACAGTATCAGTAATTCTCTAGCCCGCACTCCCGATAATTCCATGCCTCTCAACCTACAAATGAGGTGGCCTGAACCAACGGCAATAGCTTTTATTTTCAAAGATGTATCTTAGTAAGATTAAAATCTTAATTAAATAAAAAATCTTAATTCAAAAATTAACTTTTTCAAAAATCGAAAATTGACGATAAAATAAAAACTAATCTATAGTAGTACTTGAAATGTTCAAGCCCCCTCACAAAAATGAAATGAAACTTGTCGTTTAAAAGTAGTTAAGGGGAAAGTACATACATACGTACATACACAGAGAGAAAAGATTATTAATATTTAATCCACCGTGGACTGAAAATACGATCAAATGAAAACTTCCTACTCT
>JAWWEM010023333.1:0-19117 GCA_035582935.1 Ormyrus thymus | reverse complement strand
TATTGTAAAGTTTGTTTAATTATTTATTTTTGCCATTCTATGATTAATAATTCTTAAGGACATCATTTTGTAATTTGTTTATCTAATGAGTAAATTAAAAATAGTTTATTGAAGAAAATAAATTTTACTAAACAAAAAGAACAAATCATTTCACTTAAAGGAATTTAATAGGGTATAAATTCTTAATCTATAGAGTATAATTAAATAATAATAAAATACTGTAACAAACCTATATTCCATTATTTCATCTAAAAGTGCCCCAACTGCTTCTCTTTGTTTACAAAGATGCTCATCCATTGCCATTGGACTTAAACCTTCTTTATATGATTGCAATTCTAACCAAATTAAATCTTTTAATTCATTTTGCCACCTTGTTTCTTCTTGGCTCATTTGGCGACGACAGGTTCTATCCTTATCTGTGCTTCCCTAAAAATTTGAAATTTTAATAAAATCATATAAATAAATATTAAATTGTAAAATAATTTATTTTTTACCAAGCGAATAAGAAATGAAAAAGTATCATGAAATATTTCTCTTTCACGCAAGCTTTGAGATTTAGGAGAAGAGTCACAAATTTCTTGTTGCTCACTGCTGGATGTTGAAATTGATATTTGAGAAAATAGGTGATGCTTTTTTTCTTCAATATCAACAGGTTTTGAACGTAAGCATCTGAATCTATTTCTAGTTTCAACCTACAAAAATTGTTAAGAAAAATTTGAAGCTGAATAAGAAAGACTTTAAATTTTTATTTATTTACCTTGATGTTTTTAGGTAGTAAACAGCAATGCTTACTGGCTTCATAGTAGGTAGTTCCAACATCAAGTTTTGAATCTCGTTCATTTGCTCTCAAAAGCTTGAATGTTCGTTTGCTTTTTCGATTTCCTTCTTTAACAGCTTCTTCTTTCACTTCATTTTCACAATCTTGATCAGCTTTATCACACATTTCATTGAAAATAATGGCATCCAATGTATTTCTACGTTTTATGGTCGGAGTGCGGCGACCATCAGAATCCTTCTTCTTTTTTTTCTGCCTTCGGCAACTTCGTATTTTTCCACATTTTTGTTGATTAAAGGCTTCGTGAACTTCTTGAAGCAGGTTCCACTTTTCACTAAAATTTAATAATTGTATGTAAGAGTAAATTCATTAAAAAAGCTGCTAAATTTAACAAATTCCATTATGTCATCATACCTCATTAGTGAAAATTTTAAATTTTAAACAGACTCTAAGAAAAATGTAACAATTTTGAAAAGTGAAAGAAAGACGTATAATGATGAGCATTAAAACTCGTTAAAATCTAAGTAGAGTAAATACTTGAAATAGAAAGCGGTTAATAATGCACCGTCAGTTTGTTCGGATTCAAAAGACAGAGGAATTTCTGAATACCAATAATGCATATACTTATGTAAAGAGCTGCTAAATAATACCGGTATCGGAAGGGGTATAGAGTCGAAAAGGTCGTTAAAAGAATGAGAAAAAAGTTGAGAACCGCTTACGAAATATAGATTTAGAAAGTTTTTCAGGATCCAAAGTGGCTGATTTACAGGCCCGAAGAAAATGTTAAGAAAACTATCTTTAGTATCTTTTGCACTAGCAGAAAACTAAAGCAAGCTATGCGCGCGCAATTGTGCTCGAAGTCGGCATAAATCGCCAGTCGTCGGCGGTTTGCCATCGCCACTCTGCAAAAATTACCTATCTTCATGGTCTTCGTCAAAATTGCCAATTGCCAAAGGTTCCTCTTCGTCGCAGTCGTCTGAGGACAAATTGCGAGAGCGATGCATTCTTTTTTCACCCTTAATTACTTCAGCGGCCTCAAGGTTAGCGCTCACGCTTAACAGCGCTCCTGGCTCCAAGCTAGGTAGAATTCCAACTCGATCGAACAACTCGCTAATCGCCACTTGCAAGCGTATCGCTCGGATCGACAGACAGCAGCCTCAGCATTCACAGCACTTTTTTGCGCATGTGCGCGTTTATCTGATATCCAACATTCTCAATGTTGCCGCCAGCTATATTATCTGCAGCTTCCAATCTATTTAATACTGAACAGAAAACCAAGATATATAAGTACTTACTGCTTTTCTTAAAAATGCAATGCCTCTCTCGTCTTTCATGTCAATATCATGATCTAATAGGACGAAAAGTAAAAAATCAGATATTCTATGAGGAAATTTAGAAACAAGACAATTTTATGCATTCATGTTTGAAGACAACAGGTATAAGGTCTTGCAAAAAATTTTAGGACGTTAAAGGCCTGGGAAAGAAAAATGATGCTATCAGTTTTCCTAATAAAATACTTGCACTTTATTATATTTAATCTGAGCATGTTCCCAGTGCCAAAGTTACTAATTTTGATAAAATTTAATTATTTATTTCGCGTCACTCGAATACATATTAGATGTTTTGAAATAAATTTACATCAACGCTTCCCCAAACTTAAATTTTTCCGCATGTACTGTAAATCGTACGTATTTACAATGTGCATGGAAAATTATGATTGATTTATCATAATAAATACAAATACCAAAAATAAATTTACTTGCCAACAGAATTTCGCATACTTTAACATTTCTAAAATCAGTAAATGCACAACATAAATGTAATAATTAATAGGTATGACGTTCAAGATCTTTCCTTTACAAAACATTATTTCTAAATGCCAAAAAATGATTAAACGTATAATGCAATAAAAGCTGGTATTTGCAAAATTATTTACAAATATAAATTAGAATTATGTTAAAGTATACTAAAAATGCAAACAAAAAGCCCAAAAAATCGAAATTGAGTAAATGAATATTCATTGTTCTTATAAAGTTTAATTAAATTGTAATATTTTAAAAATATAATAATGATAATAACACTACTAATCTGTAAACATTAATAATTATAATTGTAATAATAGAATAATACAATAATAATGATAATCATTTATAAATGTTACTATTAAATATATCATCGAAAAATATCTACTTACACCTATGTTTGATGTTTTCGTCAATTCTACAATTGTTCTTTAAGTTTATGCTTAGATATCCCTCAACTTATATTTTATATTATACATTTTTGTTACGAAATCTTAAATTTCTGAATAATGAATCCATTCATATATTTAAAAACAAGCAATCGAGGCAGATTTTGCTTTTTGCAATAAAATTGATATAAAACCAAAATCACTGTGCTCTAAAAAAGTACTTGTTACACTGTAAATCTAGACTCTAGTTTTTTCTTCAACATTTATCAGCTCTCAAAAAAATTGGCAGCATACAGGCTTTTAAAAATATAAATTTAAAAAATATAATAATTTTAGAAAATTTCCTGTTTAAAAGATTCACACTTTGATTTTCTTAATAATATTAATTGCATTTTTCTTTTTTTAATTTTACGTTTCTGATTAAATTAAGACCTTAAAGACTTGTGTAAAAAAAAACTCCGAAAATTATTTAAGGCAACGTTTAATAACTTAAAGAGCACTTTAAGGAGTTTGAAGCCTCAAGTAATTATTTGAGTTACATTTGAGTAACTAATGTAACTTAAGGTCTTAAAAATGTACTTTATACTCTCACAAATTTATTTTTATCATCCTCGCACACATTCACTCGATCTTTCGCTACTATCTCACATTATTTTCTCGCTTAATAACGTTAACATAGAACGCTGCGAAAAATATTACTTTTACAACTATCGTAAGTATTCGTTACAAGTATATCAATAAAGGCCACGAGTGTTTCATTGGAATATAAAATAGTTTGCTGTTGTAAGGTCAATTATGAAAATGGTGTCACTTTTATTTGCTCGTCTTTCTTTGTGAATCTTTTAAAATATTTCTATGTGAGATTAATGTTCTGCGTATAGAAATTTTCTTTTTTTTCAGAACTTATCGAGACTTGTCAGTTCAGAGTATATTTTATACTATAACTATATGGAAGAAACAGTATCATTTGCAGAATGAAAGGAATTGTTCAAGAGCTTAGGTATAAGTAGTCATTTAATAAATAAACAAAATTAGATGAAATACACTAAAAAGATATTCGCTTTCACTTCATACTAAAGATCTCGGATCTTTTGTACTGAACTGAATGCGACTACTATCTAGCTTCTTAAACATTTTATACTTGATAAAAATTTCAAGTATATAGTGCTAAACAGGCGATCTCAAAACATTTAAAGCTCTTTGACAAATCCTTGAGTGCTTGAAAAGGGATTTGATGGCAAATATTCAAGAGTTCAATGTTAGTGCGGATTCAGACAAAAAGACATGATTTAACAATGGCAACTCTGTTCTCTACTTGGTCAAGAAATCCGACAGCAGTTCTTACCGCTTAGGGAAGTCTTAAAAATTATCCAAAACACGTGCAAACGTCAACAATAGCCCTGATTAAAAAAATAAAAAGAACGTGCAATAAGTCTTCCGAGTCACTGAAGCTTTTGAATTCTTAACATTTAACTTGTTTCAAATTCTTCTTAAATACTTCAGAAACTTTTCAGAGGCTTCTAAACTCGAACACAATTGCCACACTTGCTGCATGCATGAAAATTGGCTGACAGCAGACTTTAAAAGGACATAATAATTAAAGTTAATTGCGAAAAATTAACGTAAGGGACTGGGAGACGCCACGTGATTTTTCTTTTTTCACTTTTTACATGTTTTCGAATTGATCGACACGGCGCTTGGTGTTGCCTTTACGAATCTCCCGCAATGTCTTGTATTTATCACGGCCTTGACGCACGTTTTCTCTGTGAATTTTATCCATAACAGTTTCCTTTGTTTCATCTCGTGACTGCGCCAAGTCCTGCTTTAGCGCCTGCAAATAAAAAGTTTTGTTTTAACTTTAAAATTTTACCATCGTATTAAACAATTTAATCGTAATTTGAATCTTTAGAGAATCGAGCTGGCTTATGAATAAGTCACTTGGCTCACCTGGTTTATGCATGACCCAGCTCGGTCTTATAAAGGTTAAGTTAAAACGATGCTTTTTAAGTATCTTACTTTTAATTGATCATGAAGACGCTCATTCCTTTCAGCTAATGTACGCCTTTCCTCAATAGGATCAATGATAGATTCATCGGTTTGCAGTTCTTTAGTTACATCTCCGTGAGGAACTTCATCTTCGCCGCCTTCACCATCTTCCTCATTTTCTTCAACATGGTGATGATGCGGCGTAGTATTAGCTTGATATTGTCTATCAGCTTCTTCTTGTCGAAGCCTAATAAATCATAACGATAAGCAATCAAATTTTATGCAAAATTTGTTAATATTGTTTGTTCTGAAAATGTTTTTATTACCTAGCAGCTTCGACTTCCTCTTGTAATCTTCTTGCTTCAGCGTCCTTTGCTTCAACTTCTGACTGGATGCGTTGAACTTCCTCTTGTTTATTACGAATTTCTGCTTCAAGTTTTGCTCTCTCTGCAGCTTCCATTTCATGAGAGCGCTCCAGTTTTTCCATCATAGCAGTCAATTCCTAAAAAAAATCAGAATTCGTAAATAATTTTTTGTAAATTCAATGATAAAAAAGCTGTAAGTAATCGTACCTTTTGCCTATCTTCAAGTTCTTCTTTGGCAGCTTGCAATTGTCTAAGCTGTTCTTCTAGGCGTCGAATCATTTCTTGAGCTTCGTTTAATTCTGCCTGTCTCCTTTCCATTTCCTCAGCCATATTACGGAGTCGTTCTTCATATTCCTGTTGCTTCTTTTCAGCACGTTCTCGCGCTGCAATTTCCAATTGTAATTTCTCTCGTTGCTTTTCACGGGTAAGTTTTTCTTCCTTTGCTTGAGCCTAATGAAACAATAATTTCATTTATAAATTTCATATTGAACTTTCAAGGTTGCAAGATGTATGTTTAAAGAAAAAAACCTTCATCTGTTGAACATCAATAGTATCAGGTTTACGTCTACGCATGTAAAGTTCATGATTTCCCATGCAGAGCGCGAGAATCCGCTTGTTGATCTTGACACGAGCGGCAAAGAATACAAAGTCCGGTGCTTTTTTATCAATGGGTTTAATAATAAATTTCTTTTCGTTGAAGGAAATGTTGCGAATTTCAGACCATGGGAAACCAATTTTTGGTGTAAGCTTATCGTCTTTTTCATAAATATTAAGACCGAGAGCGTCAACTCCCAGATAAAGTTCAGTACCTTTCTTGTTACGAATTTCAAAGTAATTGATTCCGTACATTTCCAAATCCTGAAATTTGACAATAGCTAACATTAGCAGAGATTAATCTTTTTTTGGGAGCGATGGAAAGAATACTTCCCACCTCATTTTCTTTGGCATTTTCGACACACCTGAGTTCAGCTCCATCGTAAAATAGAAATAAGCTGTTCTACACTTTTTAATGTTAGAACTATGAGCTACTCTACGAGTTTAGCGTGAATCTTGTATGAATGGATTTATCGATCTGTCGAATCAGTATTGGTAAATATGCACAACGTACCTGAGCAATTTTCAGGTACTCCATCATGCCGTCCTCGCGCAACATTCCACGATGTTCTTGCCACCAGTTAGTAATAGATGTTTCCCATTCCTCTTTGCTCTTCTTGTGTTGGTCCATGACACGCTGTGGGAGCAGTCGGTCATTGGACAAAAATCCAGGTCCGTGAATGCCTTTCTGATAATCACCATGCCGAGCTTGCACAGCATAGGATGCCAGCAGAACAGAAGTTTCGGGCGGACAGTAAATCTCATCGGTTAAAATGGCACTTTTCACCTGCGAAAGCGCAATTTTCCATACGTAAGAGTAGTTAGCATTACCAAGGAACAAAAATAAAGGCGAAACTGCTTTCAAACCTGCAAGTAAAAAAGTCGCAGAGTTATGTCCTGAATTAGCTCTTCAGCCACGTCTTCTGGGTAGAATTTTGCACGGAACTTGAATTGCAGTGGGTTTTCCTTCTTGACCTCCTGGCTCATCACCTAAAACGAACGAATAAATTAATTTCCCCTGCAAACTTGAAAAATTCCGTTTCAAATACAAGTTACAAATCAATCGAACAAACATAAACAAAATATGAAACATGCACTTTCACTTATCAAGCACATTTTTGACAGAACCGAATCTTTAACTTTCTAATAAAAATTGGTAAACACAGGTAACGAAGCTAATAGTTATTATTGAAATGCAAAATACAAGGTCGCATTGGTCTCAGAAGGATAAGAGCCATTGCGGTTCAATGCTGGCAGGTGACATAATTTTTAATAATTATTGCACATCAAGTTGCGCAATGGCTCGGAGATAATGAAAGCCTGACAGGAGGAAGACCGAAGGACTTTTAGAGTAAACCTGGCGACCAATCGCGAGACTTGAAAAGTGCAACTGCATGTGCTGTTCAAGTGTCTTATCGACGACGACGGCAACGGAAATTTAAAACACGTGCTTTTGTTTAAAAATAGTACAAACGGTGTCTGTCTCTTTATGATTTTTACAAGGTTTCGTGAGCGTACTTGAAATTTCAATTGTGCAAATTTTCGTTTAAAAAAAATGAAGAAAAAAGAGAAGACAAATTGTCGAAAAAAATCGATGTAGTATACAGTACATGTTAATCGTTTTCGATCACTTGGACAATTCATCTTTTAGACAATTTTTCACTCGTTCTGTAGAACAAGAGCACTGCGTCATGATTATATTCGCACTTCAAATCAGTTACTCGACCATCGAGAATTTATTTTTCAAGTTCTATTATTAGTATTATTCTTTTAATTTATCGTTTTATTGGGGATATACATTCAGGTTTTAAAACTCCATGCAACTACGCAGATCCCTTAAAATATCTATACATAGTCAGCTTATCAAAAAACCTGTGCGATTTTTATACTCTTCTATAAGCATTTGCTTACGTTGAATATTTTGCGAGAGCCAAATGGAAGAACCTGCAATTATTTTTATCGTATTCAAATTTTGTACTGTCAAGTAAAGAAATGTCTGGGGATAAATTTGATTTCAAGGTTCGGGGGGAGAAAAAGGAAATGAGTTAACTTTGTGCAGTAGCATGCAAATAACTCATCTTACACTTAAAAATCGTAATATTTATCTACACTCGATCGCAAAGGCGCGTACTTTTTCCAAAACATTAACCGCTTTACCGGTGTGCTGTGTTAACTTATTTAATATTTAACCTTTAATTATTTTCAGAGCTGCTTTATCGACTTATGTAACTATACCAGATTTTAATTCTTGGTATCACAACATTGAAGCGTCTTATCACTTGCGGTATGCAAGCGATAATAAAATCTGCAAAGAGACGAATTGTTTCTCCAAATAAGACAAGTTTCGGATGAGTTATCGAACAAAAACAAAATAAACCAATATTTTTGCTAAGAAAATCGTTCTACTTTGAAATTCGTGAATCACTAAACATAATCTACTTGCTTTTTAAGCTTACCCTTGATAAGAAAGAAAGTCCACTCTTCCAGTTGTTAATATAACCGCAAGCATTAAGAAACGAAAAAAGTAACATGTTAGTATAGTGTTAGTTTATCACAGAAAA
Organism: Ormyrus thymus; assembly: GCA_035582935.1. Taxonomy (NCBI): domain Eukaryota; kingdom Metazoa; phylum Arthropoda; class Insecta; order Hymenoptera; family Ormyridae; genus Ormyrus; species Ormyrus thymus. The sequence goes on along the minus strand of JAWWEM010023333.1, from coordinate 10,645 downwards.
ATTAATGTTAAAGTATGTATGATGTATAGGCGTAAAAGTTCAATTGCATTTTACAATATAGCGTTACGGCGCGTATCAAATCAACTTGATTGTTACATATTTAGTTAGATTCTCTAGAGTAGAATGCGTTACAATTGCACGCAATGCTAAAAACTTGTGCTGCCGAAGCAGCTGATGAAGCAGCGAGCTCCTTTTAAAACATGACCAAATAGAATGAATCGCTCTTTTTCTTTCTGCCACCTAAGACCCGATTGTATTAATTGGCTTTGCGAAAAAAATTAATCGCAGAAGTAAGTTGAATCTAAAATCCTTAAAAATAGTGCTCACCGATAAACTGCCGCACGCATGACTTTTCTGATCGATTGTAAAAGTCGTCGATAAGGAAACATTAAATGATAAGTAATAGATTGCATTTTTTCGTAATGGATTTCGATTGAATAAAAGGCGCTTCTTGGAAATGAATTATTCTGAAAAAGTTATTGTATTCCTGCTGTTTTATCTTTATTTCCTTTTGCCGCTTTAATTCGAAATCTCTTGGGCAGGGATCGCATCGAAATCGTTGGCCGTTTACGTATCGCATTCAGTCGAAATCGAAAAAGTAAGTATTCGTTTTTTATTCGACGCCAAGGTCGAGTTGAATTTTTGCACGAGAATCTATCGAAGGAAAAAATTTCAGGAAAAAAAAAGGAAGAAACTGTGCTGCCAGAAGGTAAGACGATCTTACGTAAGGATTATTCCTGGAAGAAGGCTTCTTGGCTTTCGAGCAAAAAACGAAAGCACATTTGCGACCCTCGCTTTTCATTTCCATCGATATTTCATTCCCGAGGTTCTCCGCGCGGACTGTTCCCGGCGTTTAGCGTTAAAGGCATCGATATTCAGTTGTGAAAAGAAAGAAAAAACAGAAAAAACAGGGCCGACTCGAAACGCCACGCGAAGGAAGCTGTTACGTCGTCCACTCGGGTAATTGCATATCCGTTATTTTTACGCATAACCTGCTTATTATTCCTCGCAATCGCTAGGAATCAGTATATGAAACGTAACGTCAGTCGGCCCTGCTTCCGCGCGACTTGGACATTTTCGATTCGAAGCCGAGACACAGACGAGAGTTTATTTTTTGTCGCTGCCCTCCCCCCTCCCCTCCTTCGACGCGCAAGAAAAGCAAACATCAACTGTTTTCAAGAATTTTTTTTCAATCTGCCAAAGCTTTTTCATCCACACTCGAGCGGCAAATATTTCAAATGAGTTTCTTTGCCGGCGGCTAATGAAATTGAATTGAAAAAAATAAGAAAAAAAAATCCGTTTCCGCAGGTAGGTATGTAGGTTTCTCAACTGGTCTTACCAAAGCGCCGTCGAACTCGTCGTCGTCCGTATCCGAGTCGGAACAGCCTCTCAGCTTTCGAACTTTCTTTTTCACTTCCTTCTTCACCACCCTCGTTATCGCGCTCTCCGGCTACAAAACAGCCAATTGCCAGTAGTGACGGACATGTTTGGTTTTAGCTACAGGTCCACTACTGGGGGGCTCGACTAATTAGCGTGCTACGGGCTTTAGCAGGGCGACAATCGGGGAAGCAGAAGAAGCGGGGGGCTCTCGCGGCGACGAATTAGACAAGATTACGATGTCGCCGGCCGGATGAGGTCAAGGTCTCGCATCTTCGTCCTCGGGATCTATCGGGCCTCACGCGTATGGAAAGACGCGCGCGGTGAAAGCCGATTGTCGTGCTCGCGCGACTCCTTTCTTAGCTCGGCTCTTTTTTCCTTTCCTTTCCCTTGACGCGCAGCTAGAAAGGCTCTTCGCGAAACTGTCGCCTTGCAGCGCTCCGACATTTTCACATTATAAATAGCTTCTCCTTTCATCGCGACAGTAACGCTTCGAGGATGACATCAGCGCGCCTCTCTTTCCTCTCTCTCTCTCTCTCTCTCTCTCTCTCTCTCGGCGGGAATCGCAAGCAGGACTGGAGAGGCTTTTTATCGGCGTGACATAAGCGAGGCGTACGCAGGACGATTCGCGAGCGCTAATTTTAGATTCCGGAGTAGCTTGCCAATGACGCGCCACGCGGAAAAATCTTCCTATAGGAGCCGATCGCTCTCTGACGCTCGTCGACAAACCTGTTCTCCGCGGCAAACGATAAGAGAGCCCCGGCCTCTGGGTGCACGAGCACCGGCTTTTCGCGCACAGATTTTTCCCCTTTTTCGCATTGGTCATTGCTAACGTATTTTCCAGTCAGCGTTTTTCCTCTCCCCGTCGCCTGTAGATGCATCTCGATGTCGAGGAAACAACGACTGTCTTTCAATTAGTACAAAAGACTCTTCTTTTAATCGCTTTGTTTTTGTGTCAAGAAAAGACGTTTTCACAAAAACTAAGTCTCGCTCTACTCGGCTTCGGCTACAGCTACTGCTCTCACATGAAACTATAGACGCCGATGTCTACGGAGAAAACAATAGACTATAGCAGGTTTTTTTGCAAGCTACATACGTGTGAATAATGAATTTCACTCCGACCCAATTGCAAAGAGATATAACTTATCAATGCTGATGCTTGTGCGATTAAAATACCCAAATGATTAATCTCAAAGAAAGAATTCTAATTTTTATTACAACATCTACAGAAACTATAGGAGAAATGAAGCGCTGGAAATTAGAAAGAATTAGCAGCGGTGATAAAAGCCGACCTACCTTCTTGTACAGCTTAATCCACGTTTGGTCGCCTTTGATGTCCGTGTACTGGAGTCCGAAGAACCAAACCTCTCTCAAGCCGATAGTTTTAACGACTTGATCGAACAATTGCTTGCCGGTGGTGGTTTGCTGGATCGCGAACTCCAGTTCGGCGTCCATAGTCGTCACCCGGACGTTCATCTTCAATATTAAAAAGTAAATCTTTCATTAGAAAAGTGCTAGAGTCCATCAGGCTCGACGAGTGGCGAATTTGAATGTAACGTATTTTTTCAGCGGGGACGACGCCTCGCGGCCATTTGTAAACGCCTACGAGAAGTGCTTTCGGAGGCAATTAACTGGATCCTCGTTGCCATCCACATCGTAACAAGCTTACCATTTTCGAGCTGGCGACCATGGCGATTTCGTCGGTTGGACGTTGGATGCAACAGCTAGCGAGAAAATCGAGCTCGGGCGAGGGAAGAACGCGCGCGCGCGAAGCAACGAGTGGCGGTTACGGAGTTTCACCGGCGTGAGCGCGAGCCGAACAATGCTTCCGATTCTGCCAGGCAGAGGCAAGTGTAGCGGCAGCCGCGGCGGCAATGCGACTCGCCCTTCCACTCGCGCGGCACCGCCAAGTGGCCAGACCACGTGATCGGCGGCCCCGGTGGCCAGGCCCGGTACCTACACCTACATATACACGACGACGGACAACCAGACCAGCTCTCCATCTCTCTCTTTCTCGCACGCGCCGCCACTGCCGCTGCGCTGCTGCTGCTGTTCGGTTAGTCGCCGGAAGGAAGCGAAATTTCATAGCCAATACTGCTGGGCCACAGCTACCCGATCTCGCCATCCGTGTCTCGACCCTTTGGATCATTTCCCGCTTCCATTTTTCATTCTCCGTTGCATAATCCGAATGCGCTTTTCCAGAGAACGAGTGCCGCTCGACGTGACCTTTTTTCAATTTGCTAACTATACCTCTACGTAGGAGAGCTCATTCATGCCTACTTGCTACTTTAAGACATCGAACAGGTGTCAAATCAAAACAAAACCTGCTCTGTGAAAACAGAAAATTTGACTACTTAAAAAAGTTCAGTACTCACCAATTTCGGCATTTTGTTGGCTGTGCTGTTTTCCTTGGTTCTGCTCGAATAAAACTTACTCTGAAAAATAAAACAAGAGATTCGTCGTGTTTATTAAGATAAAACTGCAGCGACAAGGATAAGGAGAATGGCTGCTTGTCGGACGTTTCATAGTCCGAGAGTTTTAGAGGAAGCATAAAAGGGAAAAAGAAAAAAGGTTTTGGATTCCTAGTCAATAGGACAAAACCAAATAGAAACCCTGAATGTAAGTCAAATTTGGCCCGAGGGTACTTGCCGTACCGTTTTCCGCTATATTGTTCCAGATCGGGAGCAGAGGAAACGTAACCTATATCTTTAGGTGTCAGGCAAAGAGTATGCTCGGAGAGATAGGGAAAAAGCTAGTTTTTGCAGGTGCACGAGTGTGCAGAAGAATGCAGAGGAGGTCGACATCGGCTGCTGGTGTGCAGGCGCGAGAGCTTGACGTCGACGATGAAGGAATCGAGGCCGAGAAACACAAGGCTTAAGTCAAGAAAGACCGATAAAATAGGATAAAAACGGAGAAAATGTATAAACTCACAGCTGGCTGTCAATAAGCAGCTCGCCGGCTCTTTATACCGGATTTTCTAGAACGCTGAGTGACGAGTCACGTCGCACTCGCCTCTTGGAATCCTGCGATCCACACCCAAAACTCCCGTCACGTTGAACAAATACTGACACCTCATTCGAGCAACATGGCGCCCGGTCTAACCTTAAGCCATGAACTACGCTAACACAGGTGGTTCAATAGATCATCACCTGTCGTCCATAACACTGACCTCCTGCAGTCGCTCTACCATCTGTAGGTCGGTTTTCTAATCATTTTTATACAATAATTACATACAAATTGTAAAATTACAAAATGCAATAATACAATCTAAAATTTATGACTATAATTACTATTATTACGATATTAGAATAATTAATTGATCCATCTGTCTACGGCCTCTTGATAATCAATCAAGGGCCTTTTGCGTTTTTGAAAAATTAAATTAAATAAATGTATTACGGAACAAAAATTTTATTCTAAAAATGCATATTATCTTTTATTCAATTTAGACTTTTTCTATTTGACGATTCTGTATAAACTAACAGTATATTCTATATTAAATATTAATAATTTTGAACAAAGGTGATAATAAGGATAAGGAATACATTTTTTTTAATTCATGGACAATAAATACTATAAAACTTGCTTATTTTGTTTTTATTGGCAAGCAATAGTCGGCAAATGACTTTCAAAGCTTTAAGTCAAAGTTAGATTCAAAAGTAAAATTTATTAGTATAATAATAAATTATGTTTTATTAAATGATTCTATTAAATTGATCCAATCTTGATAACTTAGATAAAGCATTATTTTTTCAGCTACCAAGTTTGGCAATTGAAAATAAAAGTAATTATTGAGTGCTGTTGCAGCTAAATCTAGCAGGGATCTTCTTTCTCTTCCTTCAGTAAACTGAACTTGCAGTTCATGATCATATATTGGATATGTGGCTTTCCCACAATCTGAATCAATTATTATCTTCTTTACTGTTTCATTCTTAGCATAAATAGCTAGCTTATTAACATTTGTTTCAGATAAAACATCATACACTGAAATATTTCCAGATATCAATTCTTTTTTCATTAGTTTTAATTCTTCTTCACATTGAGTGAAAAATTCTTTGAACTTTTTATTTTCTGCAATACATTTTAAATTTACATCAATAATATTTTCATTCTGTACACTTAGCTTTGCAATATACTTTATCAGTAAAATACCACCAAAAGTTTTAATATTGCTAATGGTAAGAGGAGTGTTTCCTTCATCATCTACAGCATTTACATCAGCTTTATATTTCAGAAGTAATGAAGTCATTTTTTCTTTACCATGTACCCTTTTATACCATTTTTTAAGTCCACGTTTTTTAATGAAGTTAAAAAGATCATAATAATTTTCCACATTAATATTATTTTCTTTTCTACTCAGTATCATTATAGACCAATGAAGAGCAGTTCTCCCTTGTACATTTCTGCTATTTACATTAGCTCCATTCTTTAAAAGAAATTCAACAATTTCTAAACAATTTTCTTCAACTGCATAGTGAAGAAGTGGTAAACTTTTATTTAATCCATCATTAACATCAACACCTTCTTTTACAAGAATTTTAACCAATTCTAACCCTTTTGTTTGTTGACCATCTATAGCACTATACAATAAATTTCTACCACATTTTCGAACATACACATTAGCTCCCTTATTTATAAGTAATTTAACAATTTCTATTTGTTGGGCAACAACAGCATTATGAAGAGGAGATTGTAGATAAGCATCAGCTTTATTAACATCAGCACCCATGTCCAAGAGAAATTGAACTACATTTTTATTTCCTTGATAACATGCACATTGAAGCAACAGCCTTCCAAATTTATCACGAACATTAATGTCTATTCCATTGCTAAGTATAATATGAACAATATCTGTATATCCTTTTTCTATAGCTTTGTGTACATCTATAAAAAAATCTTTAATTGTTGCATTGCTATTTAAAAGAAGCAATGCCATATCTATTGGATTTTTACAAATTGATTGATATGTACAATAAAGAGTTGGAAAATAGTTTGCATACAAAGATTCTAAAATCAATAAAATTACACTAATTTTTAAAAAGAACGTTGAATCCTTTGTATTCACTGTATTAACATCAACTTCAGTATGAACTACACAATCATAAATCTGATCGTTAGCAAATTTTTTCGCCAAAGTTATTGCTGTATTGCCAGAGTCATCCTTAAAGTAAATATCTGCACCATTTTTCACAAGAGCTCTTATCACTGATCTAAGTCTTTTTCTAACTGCTATGTGAAGTAGTTTGTTAAATTCTATCTTAGAAAGTTTTTCTTCAATATTGCATTCATATTTTAATAAACATTTAACGATTTTTGAATAACACTTAGCAATAAGTGTTTCATCTTGCAAAGAATTAGTACGAGATCTTTTCATTTTTGAATTCGCCATGTTTTATTTTATATTCAATAACAATCTATTGATATTTCGTCACTTTAACAAATTTAACCCATTCTTTATTTATAGTACATTTTGACACGGGTGAGGAAGTTGATTATTTAATTTACCGAGTGAGGCATTTTTTGCCCGAGGGAAGCGAGGAAGAAAAGTCGAAGGAGGTAAAAATCAACTTATACACTATAGTATCGAATTTTATTTTATACCACGAGAGCCGAAAAATCATGTCAATGTTGTGACTTTGAGGTTAGAGTGTCATAACATTTTTTACTTGGTGTTTGTAATGGGCTCACCATTAATTCTCTTAAATTAATTTGATTAATAACATTTTTTAAATTATAATGTTTGTTTACAAAAAATCTACTTGCACAGAATAATTTTTCTACAAAAAACTTTATAAATATTTGTAATGTTTGCATTTGTATACACGCATTTCACGACGATCGTCGTACATTCGTATTTGTACATAATATATGTATCAAACTTGCACACCAACTTTATAGTCTATAAAAAAAATTTTTTTGATATATAGTATTTATTTTAAAGAAAAATTAATTTTAATTATGTTGAAATTCTGTAGATTTTTATCAAAAAAGGCTAATGGTAAAATATAATAATTAATATTAAGAAAAATTTTTTGGCAGAAGTAGCTAAACCTATAGAATTACTAGTGAAAGCAGAGAATATAGTAATATTTCTATATTCTATGGTTAAAGATGAACAGTATCACGTGATCTCGTCATATGACAGGACAATCGAGAGATCAGGTGCCTGAGTGCCTCCTCCCCAATTCGAGGTTTCTGGTCTTTGCATTGGCACAATTTTACTGCGTTTCTGCTCTAAATTCTGTATAATAGTGAGAATAAAATACTTTAATTTAATAGAAAAAAGAAAAGTTTTTATTTTCTAATCGACCAAAGATGAGGAATACGTGGAAACACGCCAAATTATGGCCGTTTATCGTTTGTACCTTATTTGCACACTTGGTTGTTGCCTTGGCAGGGAATGTTGTACCAGTAATGCTTTGGTATGGTGAGTCTTCCACCAACCTTGTTAATCCTTTGCACAAGACTTCAAAACCTGAGTTTGAAAAAATTTTGGCTGAAAGATTGAGCAAAAATCAACCACCAATAATTGTCTTTGTCAAAGACAACTTCTGTATCGAAGATATAAAATCCCATCAAGAGGTAAATGAAATCATTTTATTTTATCTTAAAATTTCTTTTTATTAGTTGCTGATAATAAATAGACCAGTGTAATTTTAATTTGCAATTTAAAATTTTAGAACACTTTTTTAAAACTAATTTCTCATAATCTTTCAAAAATATGAAATTATTATGAAATAAAATAATTGCTCTAAAAAAATGACTAATGCAAATATTTTTTTTATCTAGAGTTTGAAACTACTAAATAATGCAGGCTCTTTGAGTTATTTGACATCTGTCGAGTCTCCTTTATCTGCGTTTGAAAATTTATCATCTTATAATGTAACTATGGAAGATGACCTTGAGTCTGTTGCTGAAGGACAATTAGCATTAGTACAAATTACTGATCTTAATGCTATCCCAGAAATATATAATATGGTTCGAGAATCTACTTCAAATTTAATGGTTGCCCTTACTGCAAAATCCTGTCGATATACCTCTTCAGAGCGTGTCAAAAGACAAACCAATATTTCAAATGATACAAAACCATTCATTATCAAAGAAAACGGAATTTTATTTTATGCTAGTAAAGCTCCATTTATAAAGGTATTTAAAAATAATAATATTTATAATTTTAATTATTGTTATTTTTCATTTAATAACAATAATAATTATAATTTTAGTACAACAATGAAGAATATGTTCAACTGGGAATTCCAGTTTCAACAAATGCAACAAAAACTAATGATACCTATTATTTATCAATGACTTTTGAAAATGTTAAGAAAGATGGAAGTATTACTTTAACAGCTCCATTTCATATAATTCAAGGATATTTTGAATTTCTTGGTATCAGTTATGATAATGGAACAAACAACCCAACGTTTTTAAAGAGTAAAAATGATATCTACTTTCCCTTCAATTTTTCTTACCATTGCACCCAAAATATTACTTTTGCATCCAAAGCTAAAGACAATCAAATTTCATTGAAAATATTAAATTTACAAGTGCAAATAGATCCTAAAGGAGACAGATTTAGTGATGCCTATGACTGTGTTGGTTTTATGAGTATTCCTATTTGGACTGGAATTTTTGTTACAACTATATTAGCTATTATTATGTTCTGGGGTCTTACAATGATAATGGATATACGTACAATGGATCGATTTGACGATCCTAAAGGCAAAACGATTACCATTTCTGCACAAGAATAAAAATATTGAATACTAAAACAAGAATGTAAATAAATTTTACTTTTGAAGATAACTCAATATTATGAGATACATTTTTTATATCAAGAAATTAAATAACATTTAATATCTCTGTATTCAGACTTTTTTAGGACTGAAAAAATAGTATAAATGACAACACTTAAGTCAACAAAGTTATATTTATACTTTACTTTCTTTCTTTCTTTAAAGTAAATATAATTTCTTGATAAAATTAAATGTATCAACTTTAGTGCTTGCAATTGTGTGAACTTGTGCATAGTTTACGAATTCTGTTAAAATTGTGTATCTTAGCTTTTTGCATTGAATTGCAATAAATATTAGGCAGGATTATATTAAAAAGAAAATTTCGATATTCATATAAAATCATAAAAATTTTGAAACAAATTAAGTTGAAAAATGTTAATGGTAATTTCAACAAAAGTTAATCGCCTTCACTGTTAAAAAGTTCCATTCCATTTGTAATGTAGCATCTCACAGTATTTAAATATCTGCAGAGAATGTGTAGTAAAATACTGCTGAAAAGCTGTATATAATTCAATATTATATTACTTCTATCTTTCAAACACATCGTATCGATGAAATATAAAACGGCGCTTTCTGACGAAAATTATCTTTTTATCGATTTTATTTGTATAATTTATTTACTCAATTAGGATACTTAATTATTTCCATTATTACTATATTAATGAATAAATATTAAAAATCATTGTTATTAGTGATTGTAACGAACATTATAATTTAAGATGGTAAACTCTCAATGAAATTCATTTTTTATTAAATGTGATTCATAAAAAAAGTCAAATGTATTGTACAATGAAATTTTTTTTTAATTGAATGTATTAAAAATATAAATAAATAGGTTGTTAAAATAATCTGTATCACATATTTTTATTATAAAAGTAAACTTTATTACAAAATTTATAGTTTTTATAAAAAAAATTTTTTTTCTTAACATGATCAAAAAGTAAACTTCACTTTCACTTCACTCTTTATATTTTAGTTGATTCAACTTTAAATTTTATTTATTTTCATATTTCGCACTGCATTGAAATAGAGGTTTTCATTTAGTAGAAGTTTCAAAATTCATACTTGCAAAACCTTCTCGTTCTGTGTGTTTGTCTGTCTGTAAGCTCAGAATATTAAATGTACAAAGAGCAGAATATTTTCTGTAGGAGTATTTCAGTATTTGTAGGGAAAAGTTCTATAAAGTACATCCATACAATGTTAATTACAATATGAATGAAAACATAACGATATAAAACTAAAAATTTGTTACCCAAACATTATAATTACTTAGAATTATTAAAATTAAAATTTTATAAAATTAAATACCATGCGGATTTTTGTTTAAATTTAATCGCAGTCAAATAAGTATTTTAATCATCAAGGAGCGCGGTCGCGCTCCGAAGGCAAGTATGGGTAGGGGAGAGTCGGGCAGAACGGGCACTGCGGCTAAATTTGGCACTCAAATATTATAAATATTAATGCTTGTAAAA
>JAWWEM010023302.1:0-19126 GCA_035582935.1 Ormyrus thymus | reverse complement strand
TATCCCGGCGTCGATTACTCCTGACTTGAATGACAAATTGCAATTATCGAACGGAGTGAGAGAGAGAGAGAGAGAGAGAGAGAGAGAGAGAGAGAGAGTGAGAGAGAGAGAGTCAGTCGCAGTCAGGAAATGGTATAACAATGCTGCGCAAGCAGGTTATTGAAAATTCGATCAGTCTACTTCGTTAGTAATTCTGAAACAAGATATCTGGATGGTCCTTTGAAGGTATAAAGTTATTCTCATTCTGGAGGTTTTGCAAGTTTAAAGGGTTTTACTAATTCAATTGCGCAGATTGCAAAAGTGCATTTATAATTCAATTCGTATTTCACGTGGAAAGCAAGCACAAAGTAGCTACTATTAATGAGTGTATTTAAGTAAATGAGTCTTGCGATACCAAATAACCCAACTTCAGGCCAAGTATATATATCTATCATACATAACAACCTCCTCGCGATTGATAAGCTCCGAGTGAGCAGACTCGAGCATGTATCCGGAGCGTATGAAGCGCGAAGTAGCTGCTGCTGTTACAATGACTTGATGAACAATTTAGTAATTAATAGCGCAATTTAGGTATTGATAGCGCGAGTAAGATTTACTTTTTTATTCCCCATTGCAATTAAGGCAGAATAAGAGTCACAAAGATTACAAAGCTTCCTCGAGATTCTTCTTCGCAACTCCCTTCATTAAAAACCTTAACTTCCCGAGGAGTTCTCTTCTTTTAATCACTCGAAAAGATTTACTTAGTCGGCCTTCCCAATTTTACAAACCGATGAGGCGGAAGCGAAGAAGTCGAGTCCGAGTCTCTTCCTCCGCATTATCCCGACGACTCGCCCGCGAAAGATCCGCGTCGGCCCTTTTACTTGTAATAGCTTCGCAAGTGCAGAAAGTTCCCGCGCTAAAGAAAATTCTCGAGCGTAATGTCAACCTAAAGAGACGAGCGCGCACCGTCTTCGATAAACTCGGAGATGGCTGCCTTTTAGGGTTCACTTTTTAAAATGAGCGGAACGCCGAGTGGCCCCGCTTATCTAAAGCAGCTTGACTGTAAAAAGTTATGCACTGGATATATCGCGGAAATTGAGAATTGAGATATTCGGCGCTGTTCTTACTCCCGCCGTGGGTGGAGGCTATGTATAGAGAGGCTGCGGGACATTTTTAAGATAAGAAGAGATAAAAGTATATATCCTTAAGCTTTATAAAATTTCAAAATCGATAAAAAATGAATTTTAATATTCAATAATTTAGCGAGAATGTGCCTCGCCTTAAAGTGCACGCTCTAAAGCTCATCTCCAGCAATAAAAGTATCGATTCGCGTCAATTTGATACAAGTATCTACAAAACTATGAATAGCGATAAAGTACCGGCAGAAAATATTCACCCACAAATAAAATACGTCCTCGCGACCGTCGATAAATAATACCCAAGCAAATTCACTTTAAAAAGCAATCGGATTAACACACTTGGAATTCTCGTGTCGCTGGAGCGGGCTGATTGCTTTTATGGATTCTTCCCGGAGGAGGCGCAGGCGAGGAGGAAGACGGGAAAGCGTGCTAAAATTAAAATCGAGGGGCGCGCTAATTTAATGGAGCCACGCTCGCCGAGCAGGCCAAGTTAACGCGGAACTCCCCGCAAAGTGCAAGTTCTTCGAGAGCTTGACGAGGAGGCTGACTAACCTCTCGAGAGGATGTGGTTCGTCAGAATTTAATAAACCGAAAATTTAACTGACGCCCTGTTTGCGTCGCCAAGGGAGGCTTTTCTTCGCCGAATACCTGGAGGACGGATTTTTTAACTGTGTCTGGGGCTGCGGATGTAATTTCGTAAGAGCGGCTTTCGGAGAATTAGTAAAGAAAATCAAGCTAATTAGAAACTATGCAAAAAATTTTAAGGGTATGAAATGAATGTAACGCAACGTTAATTATGAAGCAGTATTTAATAATATAAGAGTAGTACTAAGCAGTATGAACGAGAGAAACATTGCTCGCTCAACAGTGGCTTGCAGGCAACTAACTGCGTTACGTGACGCAGACTAATCGCAGTAGATGTCGCTTAGGTAGCCGACGTTTAAAAAAACTTTCTTTACACCCGCGCCGATACAATACACAGAGTGCGATAAATTCGTATTACCTTAACAAAAAATAATATTTTTAATTTTTACTATAAATTCAACGTTGCAGAAGATGGTAAAAGCGCGATAAATGCTTTAAAATAATGAATTTTGTAGATCTTTAATCATTCCGAATCCGCGTAACACCCTCTTAATCACCCTTTGTCGTTACCTTCCATTTACTATCTTCCTTTAAGCTTTTTACTTTAAGTGCCGGCAAGGACACGGAACAAGAAGAACGTCTTTATTTAAAACGAGATTAAATCCAGCAAGAGCTTTTCTTTTAATTTAATGCTTTTTCATTTTCCAAAGTGCCTCTCGGCAAATAAAGAAATGCGCAAAAACTCTCCGTTATCGCGCGGAAATTCATACTTAAAACAACTAGTTCATCTTGTACGCAGAAGTAAATTTTTCTGCACTTACTGATTAACCATTTCGTGCGGCGGCAACAATCAGGCATTGTTACCACTTCCACCGTAGTCAGGGAGGATATTTTCAAAATTATCGCCTGCACCGACCATTGAATCACGCCGTAATTATCCATCGACATTCGCACTGAAGCTCCCAACAATGGAGCGCGCGAAAAAGCGGCCCACTCACGCTTCGGGGAAACGCACGCGAGCCTCTGGCGGCTCGCCATATATAAAAGGAAGAAGGAAAGCTCCGAACGATTTTTCCGCACGCGAGCGAAACTTTTCTGCTTTGCCTCCCCGGAGGGCGAAATTCGTGTTTTAGAAAAAAAAAAAGGAGCCCGGCGATGATTGCTTCTGGGGATTTTTTTCTATTTGTCCTCCTCTCGGCGGATCGCGGCTCGATGATTTACAGATTGTTTATTCCTCGATAAGAAGGAGCCTGAAATATTAGCCCGGCCTAGAGGAGAATGCTTTTTAAAGCTGTGATTTATTGGGGGGAAAGGAACTTCGATCGGAAACAGTAAAAGTGAGTTACCAAGATGTAGATCGACGAGAATCGAGCAGAAGGAGAGCCGATCGAAAATTTCGGGAATTCGACTCGGATAAAAGAGTCCAGCGGGATGTTTTAGTGCGGGGAGCTTTCGCGAATAGAGTCGTAAGATGTTTTACGTCCCTTTCTTTCCTCGGTATTGTGCAAATATAGAATTACCCTGTAATACGTTGCGAGATATATACTCCCGTGAAATTAGAGGCTTTTATATGGTAATGATGGCCGTAAAGCGCAATGGTTTGCTAACAGGACAACTTGGAAAAGTTAAGACAATAAAATGCTCCGAGGTTTTACAGTCGAAGGATCTTCTTTGCATAAAGATTCGCGAAAGATTGAAAGTCACGACAGGAGCCGCGCGGTCAAACCCGTGGAAGAAGAATCATAAAATATTCAGGCTGCAAGTTTTTGATCGTCCCGGAAGGCTGTAAAATGAACGAAAATGTGTGATTAGCAAATTATGTAAAAAAGGGATAAAGTTCTGTTTCTGGAGAAAGTTTCTTATGCGAATAATGAATGGTCTGTAAAAAATGTAAATTTATAGATAAAATGCTACTTGCGAAAAAGCGGCTAAGATACGAGGGTTCATGTTCATATAAATTTTTATTTAAATAATATATTTAATCTTCGTAATCAAATGCATTTCTATCGACACTCTTAGGTGAATAACCGCATAATATTATGTAAATATTGCGTTTTAATAATCAAAAAATTTATACGAGAATCAAAAAAAGGAGAACTAATCTAATTCTCAATGAACATTCACTTCCCTACCTCAATTACATAAGTATCAAAAGAAACGTAAAAAAATGAAAACGCAAGTGACCTTTGAAAGTTAAATATACATCTGATTTAAAAAAAAGTCCCGGCGCCGATGGCCCCATAAAAGCCCATTCCTTCAGCCACCAGGCCGCCAGCGCCCAAATCATAAATAAGCGCCGTGATTTGCGACACGATCGTGGGGCCTTTACTACCAAACAGCTGCCGAGAAGGAAAGCCGCAAGCAAAACATTCAATAAAACCATCAACGCGTCGACTCGCTCGTTTGCAGTCACGTCCGGAAGCAGCGGGGTGGGGGGTGGGCTGCTCTTGATATTTATGATAATTCTTTCTCCTGTTTACGAGTCGGGCGCCTGCGCCCTTAACGAGTGCATCTGCGAGAATCGTCTCGGAGCTTTATGAAGCGTCCGTCCTGATGATGCGACTGAATTATTGAGAGTAATTTCACTCGTCCCTTTTGACCGCTTCGTCCGAAGGGGAAAAAACTCTCGGCCTTGCTTTTTTTCTGGCTTCCATCCACCTTCTCGGTTTTCTTCTTCAGATATATAAATGTATCCTTCGGCTCGGTAGGAATCTTAGCAAAAATCCCGAGTGCGTGTAGCGTGACTCAAGTTTTTCTTTGGGAAACGTGTATCGTACTCTTTTTTATTTATTGAAGAAATTTTGCGCTTAAAAACAATTGCTGGCTTTGACACCTGCGTTAATCAAACTGCGTCGCCCAATAGAAATTTATTCTACGTTTATTCTGGACATTTATTTTAGAAACAAAACTACCGCGTGCTGATTCTTATATAAAACGTGCGTGGTATCCGTGCAATACCTGCAGGGGAAAGAAATAAGAACAAACTGTGTATCATGACATAATTTCTAGATAATAAAAAAAATTGACGGACAGTTCCATTGTCGGAGCAACGGAAATATTCATAAAATGTATAAAATGCTTTTTTCGCTTTTTCCTCTTATATTTAACCATAGCTACGATGTGCATTATTTTTCAAGCAAGGACGAAAATAAAATTCTTTACTCGAGGATTTTTCAAATTTACGTTAGAGATATTTGTAAATTTAATGCAAACTCTTCCCTGCAATCCTGGTATCTATCCTTAAATATTTTAAAACATGACATTTTTGTAAGCTAACAACGTCAGAATAAATAATTTGAAATGAAAACCAACCCGGAAAAGTAGCGAAAGCTTTTTCACTTTATCTTTCTTTTTACCTAAAATTTAAAAGGAAAAGCCACAATTAAAATAAAACTGATCATACATCTCTCTACAAGCCTCAATAAATTAACGAATCCAAGTAGCTCTTCAATCCCGAAGAGCAGGAATCTCCCGCTGGAAATTGGACGTCAAGTGTCCCGAAGCCCGTGTAAACGAGCCGTAACACGTCCACACACGCACTCGGACGTGTCCAGCCTCGGGGGGGAGCCTCGTTCTTGGCCCGTCACTCTTCGGCCCACTTCTTGCGATTCCGTATTCATGATACAGCCGCCCTCTACCTGGTACCCTGCACCCTTTCTGCCAAGGACGGTCTCTCCCGTTCGTTTTTTTCTATCCTTCGGGTGCCTTTGCTCTTTCGCCTCGTCGCCTCGGCCAAAGTATTAGGAGGAAACAAGTCGCTTGGAAATTAACAAGAGCGGGGAGAATCGACGAGCGCAGGAGAAGGACTTTGATTCGCTCGAAGAGGGATTGAATTAGGTCTCTGCGTCGGAGCTGCGTTGAGGTTTACCCGATGGGCGGCCTTTCTGCTTTCGTTACTGCCGTCCTCTTTCGCGAGCTTTTCCGCTTTTTTCCCCTTTCTTATTGTCTTTGCCGCTGTGACGGGATGGACAGGAGAGAGAGACAGGGAGAGCTGGTCGGCCACTGTGCCGTGCTATTTTCCTATTGGGTCCTGTTCGCTCGTCGACTTTTTGTTTGCTTTTTTATTATTTTATTGGGTCGAGGTTACTTTATTTTCTGGTCAACAGCAGCTTCGTTTATCTTTCAAAAGTCCGAAGTATTGTGCTGCATCATTGAAACGATTTTCGGAATTCATTCCTCTTTATTATTCAGATGTTTCGAGAGGCTAAGAAAATATAAGAGGCTTATAAAAAAGTTTGAATTTTTAATTTCAATTTAACTTTCGAACTCGCTACCAAGTTGCAAAGGATATAGTAAAACAATAAAAAAAAAATCATTTAAGGACGTTTATGCCGACTCGGGTGCGCGGCGAGGGAAGAGGGTCCCCTCTCTCTTCGCGAGCGGCTCGCCGTTCACCGCGCGCCCCCTTCACAGCCGACGAACTCGACGTTTTTGTTTACATTTTTGTTTCTTTCTATGAAACGGGATGGTAAACGATCAAGATCCGAATGCATTTTTGTTCTTTGATTGTTTTTTCTATTAAACTGTAGGTTTTTATAAGGATTGTAAATAGAGCTTTTTTTTTAATCAATGGAAACGTTACTCGTAGAAGACCAGGGATAGGATTTGCGTGTTAAAATTCCAAACTTTAGAGCTTTATAGCTTTTTTTTGGTATGGCTGAGCTTTCCGAGATTAAAAAATGTGAAAGATCAATCACTCGAAAGTACTGGTTCCAAATTTGAAGCAGATTGTAAATAGAGTAATTTTGGCATAAACTACCTTAAATATTACCTTGCCTCGCGAACCATCAAATCATCCAAATAATAAAAGCTCCGTTGCTCCTAAAATAGATCTGCACACGCATCCTGCAAATCAAAACATTCATATCATTAACTCGACATTGAAAGATAACCCTGAATCCGAAACGCACAAGTATCGGACTCGATCTCCTAGTTAATCAATCCATCGAAAGGACCGAGCGAGAACATCCCGCCGGATAATCACGTGCGTACATCTCGACACCCCTCGGCGTCGGGCGTTATAACGCCGCCCGTCAGCTCGGAAATCTCCAGATCTCCATCTGGCAGACTCGCCGAATCGGTAAATCTCCTCCGCCCTTCCACGAGAGGGCGTCTAATTGCCGGAAGTCGCGCGATTCCGCGCGATTGCTTTTATTTTTCCGGCTGCGATATCCGCGCATCGTTAAAGCACTCCCTATTGTCTTGTTGTTTTTTTTTTTTTGGCCTCCGAAGCTCTGGCTCCGGCGGACGATAATCCGGAGAATGCTTGCGCGTGTACCGCGATTTCGCATTATTGCCGCGACTTGTACTCGCGCTTGTAATACAAGTAAAAGTTCCCCGAGCTGTGTGTATACGTACGCGAATTGATACGCTTGTTGTTGCGAAAGGAACTGCGGGGAAATTTATTGTTATGGCTGCTACGACATGCCACTGTTGGTCTAATTCTACGTCGCTGGCTGAACTTTAACCTTTTTTGCCTTTTTCCACCTTATCTTCCAAGCAATGAACAGGTACATTGCCGCGCTGTTTGTTGCGATGGATCTTTCTGCTGTTTATTTATTAGCAGAGCAGTATCTCGATGTGTTTAATGAAGATTTCATTCTGCAACCGAAATCAATAAACATTCTAATGAATAATGGGTAAGGCCTGCAGAAAAAGTGGATCATTTTCCATACAGTACCGATGCATCATTCCCACAGATCTACAAACGCAGCAAACGTCATCAATCACCGCTCGACAACTAAATACTCACCATTTACCATCTTCGCACCTAAAGCAAAAACAGAAAAATCCTTGCGCTCCATCTTCGTCGGGTTTATCGTTCAGGTAAAAGGCAGTTTTTGCTTTAAAAACAAAAAAGGAAAAAGGAAAAAATGAGCTCCGCCGCGCCTCGGCTAAATCTACGTCTAGTTTTCGCGCGGCTCGCTTGAGAAATAATAAATCTCCGGAGTTTGATGATGCAGGACATCAATCAGGCCGCCAGAGGCGCGTCGATTCTTTCCCGGGCCGAAACGTCACCTCGATACCGCATCAATTTCGGCTTGCTCGAATGAAGACGGTATAAGTCTCTGTCTCGCGTTTTAGCCTTGCTCCTATTTGCTGCCGGTGTAAAAATGCGGCTACTTTGTAACTGCGCGCGGCACGGCAATTTGTGCACATTAGTTTTAGATCGAAAGTATAGGCATTTGTAAAAGGTAAAATATTGCACTGGGAAATAAAATTTTAATAGATTTTTAATTCTTTTCTGGGTGTGCATAAGCTATTTTTCATTTATCTTCGAGCCTTTCTCAGTCAATTGCGGCAATCTTTCTTCGTCCTCCACGTCTCTTTCCAACTCACACCACTTTCTCATTCTTCAAAAATCAGGCTTCTACCACATCCAACGGCGTAGAATACCTTTATTTACCGGAAAATGAGGTCGTACATTATTTTTAACACTGCGAAATCATTCTCAAAGGGTCAACATCTTACTGGAAAAACTCGAGGAAGTTCGCCTGCAGTTTGACTAAACTAAAACTAGCGCTGGCAGAAAATTTCGCTTCCGTGCCGTTAGTTCGACTCACAAAGACATTCCATTATCTGGAAGCACGATCTGTAAACTCGAGCCAATCAAAACAATCCGCGTTCAGTTGCAGGCCGAGAAAGATAAAATTCTCCCGTCTGCTGTCACGTCCCATCCTTTCGCTTCTCCTTCGCTCCAGACGTCTGGTAAACTCTTTTCTCTGTATCACGCCGAGCCATCTATCATTTGACGGTCTTCGGAGGATCGGGCGCATTCGATTATTTCCTCGATGGAGTATCGACCGAGCGTCGGCGCACGAGCGGCGCTTAAACGGGAGCGCGCGGTTTCATCTCTCGCTCGTCCTTCTCGGCCCCCGCCCGAAGAAGACGAGCCAGTCCGGGGGTACGGCCTTTTCCGTCATTTCAGCGGGATGTCAAAGGCGCTCGTCGCTCTCCGGGATTTTCAGCGCGGAAATTGCTTTTCATTCTTACACGCGAAGGCTGCTCTAATCGTCCTGAAGGCGCCGGATTTTACATTATTGATGGGCCGTGTAATTATTTTGCTTGATGAGTTCGACCGTTGGTACGTGCTTCCGGAGCAGAAAGGGCTGGCTTCTTTCTTTGCTCGTTGAAGGTAGGTCGACAGTGACTTTCGGTGACGTTTCCTTAATGGATTTTGCGAGTGACGCCCTTTTTCTCTGTCTATTGTGGGTCTTTTTTCAGGAGGCTTCGCGCCGTTAAAAAAGTAATAATGTACATTTTATTAAATAATGATGTTGGAGCTCTGTGGAGTATGTTCGCTGGTTTATCTAATATTGAAGGACTGAACATTCCGTAACTGCTAACGTTAAGAGAACAAGCGAAAGAGCAGCGAATTGAGACGGGAATAATACACGAATTCACCGCTTAAAGTAAAGATCTAAGCTCTGCCAATTGGTTATATAATCTCGATAGCTGGATTCAAGTTCGTTACACGAAATTGTGTTGACTCTCTTTAAATGAACAAGCGTTTGCAATATGTTCCAAAGCGTCACAGCTAGTATTTAGGTTGTGTAATTTCAAAATATAGCGTCAAATTAGCGGACAATTTATAGACTGAGAAGTGCCTTGCGAAACTATTTTAAAACAGATTCATGTGGCAATTGATTTGATTAATAAAAAAAGATAATTATAATATGCTTGTTTAAAAAGAAAAACAATGTCCCATTTGAATGCAGATTATGTAATTATTAGTGTAATATTTTTCTTTTTTGTAATAAAGAGGACAATGATTTTCCCAATCAATATCATAATTTGAAAATAATAAAATACTTCAATATACTTGAATAATACTTTAGTCGGAATGTTCATTAATGTCTAAGGCTTGTTTCCACTCCATATATTTTTAAAGAGATCGTTTCTGGAGTTAAAATGTTCATTAAAATGGTCGAAGGCTTAAAGTATTAGAGGCTTAAAGAGTTTAATTTTCAACAAAAATAAACGGAACAATCAGCTTCTCTGAAGCAGTCCACCACAGGATGTAATTGCTTTTTTAATAAAACAGGATAGGTTACGAATTTCGTGCAAATCAGCAGGTGAACAATTAAAATAAAATGCAAACAAAAAGTAAACTTGGTGTACTTTTACAATTAATTAAAAATACTCTTGCTCCTTAAAAAACGAAGAATAAAGTAACTTAGTTATTCATTAAATAAAGCCTGTATTTGGTAGCTCAATGTTACAGTTCTTAATTCAGTAAAATATTGATCAAATGAAGTTTAAAAACACGCAATAACTTTGTCCTTATTTTAAACTTAATTAAAGGCAATCAAATAAGTTCTATTTTCGTATTTTAATTCAATCGGCCTCGCATTTTCCTTTCAACAACTTTGCTCCGATTACTTTATAACATATTCCATTCGCATTGATCCACCTCTTTCCTTTTATTTGACCCACCTATGAACATTTCGTTTTTAAAGCTTTAGATTCATTATCCGCCACAAAGGTCGTAGAATATTTTCAGTCTGCTTTCCTCGGTGAGAAAAAAAGATCAAAGCGGTAAAAGCCCTCCAAGAGAAAAGAAAAAAAAGAATAGGCGACCCGACAACGCGGCGACGCGACAACTGTCGCAGCAACAACAACAGGCCTCGAATTACAGGCGCTTCTGGCGCCTCTGACAAGCTTGATCATGGGCCGTTTAGGTGGCGAGCAGCTGTTGCCACTTCCGTCATTTGAATTTCATGCCCCGGCGGCGCTTCACGCGTACGGATGTTCGACTGCGAATTCGCCGTTCGCAGCTCGGTTACGGTTATCAGCCGCCACCGCCCCATTAGCCGCCGCCGTCGCACTCCTTCGCGCTATTATAATTAGCACCTCGATCGAGTGTCGTCGTAACCGACCTGCTCAGAGCTGCTTGGATTGGGAGGTTCGTTACTTCGAGGGTTCTTGGATAATTAAATGTGAAAAAATTATTTTCCTACCCTGCAGGGATATATTTAGGTATTAATTAAAGACTGCATTGCAATTAGTATTTTTTTAATTAAAGATGTATTTTTTAATGAATTTCTGGTTAGTGTCGAAATTAATTTTAGAACTTACGTTTATAAGGCTTACTGGATATGTTTTATCGACATTTAAAATTTTCAATTGACATTGTTGCTTAAAATTATAATTTTATTGTGACAATAAACATATTAAAGTCAAAGGTACGCAAACGACAATTTCTAGCACGAGAAATATGCAAAAACTTTCTTCGCAATTAAAAATAAACTAGAAGGTATCCTAAAGCAAATGAAATTCTAGAGAATGAATATTCAAAATATTCAAATTGCTAATACAAGAAAATTCAAAATACAACGATCTAAGGTTTGTGCGCTATGATCTTGTATAATATTTTTATATAACGCACGTTTGAACTTAAGTAAATTAATTAAAATATATTTATGTCCTTTTATTCCACATTTTTTTGAGATTTTCTTTCTCTTTTCTAACTCCCAATTCCACCAAACGTATCCGACGAGAGATTACTTCTTGTTTTCTCAAGTTATTGCTGTATCCATGTTTCATCACCTGTCAAGATTGAATACACGCCTTCGCACTGACTAGAATGCGATTCATTCATTCATTCAAAGTGGAAAGAGCTAACTCTATGCAAAGGTAGTGATTTGATATGTAATCTAAATTGTACGTCTGATTCAATCTCTTTGGATTTTGAAAGTCAAGTGCGCGTCTTTATTTTAAGGTTTTATTTTGTGATGTATTTTTAGATTTAAATAAAAGAAGTAATGAAAAATATTGAAAGGTGATTTGAAGTAATGTTAAATTAGAGAATAACTAAATAGAATTTGAAACTAAACCATTATTAACTTAAGATTGATATTTAAATCCGTATTGTAATTAAGTTAAAACCAAAAATTTGAATGCCAAACATAGACAACGTAATTGATAATAATTGGACCAGAAGTTTTGATTGGTTCATGAATAATTAAATAATAAGAATAGCCCATTCTTTACTTATTTCCAACGAATAATAAAGCACATAAATTTCTTGCAAATTGTATAAAAAGCAGTTTTATAACTTTACGCAGACGTGTAATTGTTTCATTTATTTAATTCGCATTTTAAAAAAACTACTATGAAACTATAACTAAAACTACGTATTATACGCGACTCATAATATCCATGAATTCAAAAGGTACTAAAGTTTTTAAATTTAAAAAATCCCTTTGAATCATATTGATTAAAAGCCCTACGGAACAATCTGACGCCCGCTTTTAGTGAAAACTTTTCCCTTAAAGTTTAAAATTTTATGGAAACGTATGAAAGATTTTTTCTTTGTTAAATCCTTCTTCTTTTAAGGTTCGACCAGAATAATAAAAAATCACTTTGACATATTCCGCGTCCTATACCAATTTATTATTCTTCTTACTTACTTTAAAAACTGCACAAAGTTTTCCCTTATTTATTAGAATGAAGACTTATTCTAAATTAAGAGGAACTAAAAACTTTCAGTGATAAAATCTCACTTTAAGTGATAGAGACCACTTTTACGGGTGGTTAATTTTTCCATTTCTTTCTTAAATGCTGATTTCTCAATAAGGCAAATCAAATCAAATAAATCTAGATTTTAGAGCAGTTCTGACATTCTTGCAGACGTGGGAGTGGCGCGGAAAGTCCACACCCTAGAATCAAGTCTTTTCCTCCTCTTTTTTGCCCAGCGTACTTTTATTGCTTTTTTATCCTTGATAAACAACTTGATCAAAGTCTTCTAAACTTTTCAAACAGTTTCTAAGACACCTGTTTACTGTTTGCTCGCCACAATAAATAATGTTTATATCTTTTCTGTACACGAAGTAAGTCTGTATTTGACGCGTTCATATTCAGTGGGGAATAATTCACGGCAGGGAAATTTATTTTAATTTTACTAAGTTCCAAGTAAGAAAACTTTATTTTACGCTGCTGTTTTTATAGCTTTCCTTCTGCAGACGAACTTACGTAGAATATTATGAAATTCGAGGAATTTTTCTACTGAATTAAATAATATAGAAAATGCAACATTTATCTAACAAAAACTGTTTCCTCAACCTTAGCTAACAAATATGAACAAAAAATATTTTCCTGCATGTCAGAAAGCATCGCACAGAAAAAACGCCAAATTACTATAATATATACTATATTATATAAACGAAACGATGCCAGAAACCCTCTTAAATCTTTCTTACGATCTCCAGCATTTTCTGCATACACGAGGTGATACATTTCTTGCACGCGAGGGTTCATGAAACTGAAAAAAATATGCGGTGTCGTCTAGAGAAAGAAATAAGTGCAATAATATATTCAATTTAGAGTAAAACGCTGAAAAATTCTTCATACATATTGACTTAAATTTATGCTTCTGTACCAAAACAATCTGATAACGTTACAAATAGTTTTGTGAAATGTAAAACAAAAGTTTTTAGAAAACTATCAATTTGTTTAAAGGAAGCATTAATTTGGTGTGTATTCTAAGAAGAATTCAAGTATCAATTTTTTCTATGAAAATAAAGTTATCTTAAAAAGCAATTTCAAATCTTTTTCCTGAAAGTTTTCTCGAACCACATGAGAATACTTTCAGATTTTAAATCCCAAAGAAAAGAATTGAAGAATTATAAAACTTTGTTTTCCATCGGGAAAACATTTGGGTTCAAAAGCGGTGTTAAAGCGTTGAATAACAAATAGTAGCGCGTATAAGGTTAAATTTTTTCAAATATTCGACACCGTGCATTTTCGAATTAATTGAATATTTGTCTTGCAATATTATTTCTTATTAACTAATGAGTACCGACACTTTGATTAAGCTGCTGAATAATTCGGTAAAACATTGACGTATTGCAGTAATCGCACCAGTCGCCTTAATAAGACTGTATTTAAGTAGATTATACCAAATATAGTCAGACAAGTATAAACAATTTTACCTGAATTTTTTATTAAAATAGAAAGCATATTCAAATTCCTATTTATAAAATCTGTGAATCTCAATTGCAAAGCATAACTTTCCATAATTTTAATTCCTCTATAACTAAAATATTCAACACTAATTTCTTCGATAAATATACTAGCCGTGGGATTACGGCGAGCTGTATTTTATCGCCGTATAAAATTTCGAGCGACGCGACAGCAGTAACATTCCATCATCGCGAACTTAAATCATGCTAAAAGCTGGCCACAAGATCGGGCGAGCAGTAAACCCACGACTCGGTCTCCGCGCAAAACCTGTCACGGATCGCCAATGAAGAAAAGCCCATAATTGACAGGAGCGTCCGAGAAAAGGCCACTCGCCCATATCCTAAGCTCGGCGGCAGCCTTTAATTTAATCGCGCCGACAGCCGTCCGCCCCTCTTCAGCTATATATCCCCGAACGCACTGGCGAGGCCGTAGGGCGAAAAAGCCAGAGCGAGAAAGCGAGGAGAGGAGCGGTGTCGGCGTTGTCGGCGGCCGCGGCGGTAGAGGAAGCATCGCGCAAGCGCCAGTCGCGCGACGCCCCGACGACGCTCTCTCTTACGTCTGCGTCCAGTACTCGCTGCTCCTCCGCCACTCGCGGCGGTGCGTTGCTGCCGCTCCTCGCGCTCCAGAGTCCTCGTGCACGGCCGAGTCTTCCTTCTCCGCTCTCCCAGGCTCCCTCCTCCAGCCGCGCAGGGGTTAAGGACCCGAGAAACTTTGTAATCGATCCGCCTACTCGATCCGATAGATTGCCGGTGCAGAGTACAGCCTGTTGCATACGTAAACGAGGGGTGGATGTACATGTGTGTCGGTGGTGCGCGCCAGCCGGAGAACGACCGGACGGGACGAGACGAGCGACTGACAGCTGCCGACTGGATCGAGCGGCAACCCCACCAGAAGCTACGGCCAGGTAAGGAGGGAGCGAACTAATTTGCAGAAGAGCTTGATCTTGTCGATCATCCGTCGTCCTCTGTACCTCGGGCCTGCCTTTTTCCTCCCATTCTTTTTGCCCCCCCCCCCCCCTCGTTCAAGCGTAGGCGGAGCGCGTGGCGATGGATAATCCCGCGTTCGATTCGCGTGCTTCTCCGCTGAATACAGACCCGCACGCGAGGCTCTGCGAG
This sequence comes from Ormyrus thymus, assembly GCA_035582935.1. Lineage (NCBI taxonomy): Eukaryota > Metazoa > Arthropoda > Insecta > Hymenoptera > Ormyridae > Ormyrus > Ormyrus thymus. The sequence continues at coordinate 4,344 of JAWWEM010023302.1, read as the reverse complement.
CTGGAACATTTATCTCCGCGCGACGCGCTTCTTATCGAGGCACGAGCTCGGAGTGAATGCGGGAGATTACGTTTGGATTCGCAGGGAAGAGGAGCTTTCCGGGAGGTTCGATTCCTGGGGTTTACCGGCGCCGAAGCGCGTGCAGGAGACAACGCCGCAGTTACTTTAAGGAGAGGAGGAAGGGTGAAAGCCGCTGCCAAGGAAGTTTGGGAGGGAAGTTCGGGCGTCAGGCGACGAATTGTAAATCAGACAAGGACGCTTTTCTCCACTTTAGATATTATTATATTCATTTTGAATTGGTTGCTAGACACCTTTTTAATCGAGTCTCGGAAAGCTGCGTCGGACAAAATAGATGCGACCCGTCATTTGTAAATAAATAAGTCCATCGAAAACATTCGATTCAAACCTACTGTTTTTTGCGGTTTAAAGCGCGGATTAATCTATAAAAGCATTCGGAAAATGTTAATTAAATGTTTGGCGGTGTGTTACCAACGCATTCTTCATTTTGGAAATAAAAAATATTCTAAAAACATCATGGAAGAAACAATAAAATACACTCTAAATTACGATCGATCTTTATTATGGTTTTAAACCAAAAGGTTAATTAAACCATATTTTTTATAGAACTAAGTTTTCACTTCCAGAAGAAATACAATACATAATAATATTAATAATTAAATATAACTAATAATCTGCATAAAAGAATATTTTGTGATTGAAATGAGTGCTCTTTAAAGATAAAGATTCATTTTATTTGAAAGGAGAATAAAATTTTATATTTATTTAACATCATTTAATTAAATTAAAATTGACAAATTTATAAAAAGAAGTAAAACGAAATCCAATCGAAACAGAAAAGCTAATTAATTTATAATTAAATTTTTTATATCCGCTTCCTGGAAAAATTCCATTTTCTGGGAAAAATTAAAAGTAAAAACAAAATCAACAAAAAGAAATGCAATCAATACGAAGCAGAACTCGCCAATGTCAGTCTTCTGAAGCGAACATTAATATACCTTTCAGAAAAAGGCTGCTTTTACTATTTGCGAAACAAGCGCGGTTTCAGCACTCGCCCCAAGAGACAAATTCTACCTGTTTTGGAAGAGAATGCTAGCCTGAGTCAAAAAAGTGCTATATTTATCTTTCAAAACCAGGGGATATAGCTGTTTATATTTTAACGATAAGCTGGCAGGTAATTTAGTAGATAGGTTTGGTTTCTTTTTCATTTACGTATTTATCGAAACTTTTTAAACACAATATTCTCACATTCAATAAAATCGCAATTACCATAAATATGTTTGTGCGCAAAAAAATTAGTGAACACGATAGCGGTAATACAATAGTACCTCGAATCCGCAGTAGAGACACTCGTTTACGTGGAAATTTATAAAAATATATAAAACAGTAAAGAAAAAACAATATAAAAAAATTTAAAAATATTCTTTTATTTAAAATATTAAATTGTCAATTTAATGAAAAGTTTAATTAGAAAAAGAAAAATTATCTTATCGTTGAATAAATAATGATAAGATTTATAAAAAGCAAACTCTGTGATTAAATAAGAATTGACGGATATCAATTAATTAATTTATCAAAAATTTTCCAGGAGAAAAGTAGCAGCTTCCGAAAAAAGATCTTGAGAGAGAAGAAGAAGGTTGTTATTTGAAAAGCGCGGCTAAAAAGTACGCCACCCTTCACGAAAAATGCGTGCAAAAGAAAGAGTCGCCAAAGAGAAATAAATCGCCTCTCTCTAGTCTCCCTCCAACTCTTAACCCCAGCTTAAGATAAGCAGCACCACAAAGGATTATCCAGGCCAATTAGTGCCTGGGATCCCTCCCTCGTCCGGGGCAGCCGGTAAAATAAATCTATATGCATCAGGTAGCCTCTTAGGACCGCTCGTACGCGATCGATCATCGGACGTCGTAATTATCAGGCCCAGATTCCGTACATCCCGAGCTCTCGCAGGCAGCAGAGATATTAGCAGGACTTCTGGGCCACATAAATCACGAGCGCCGCGCCGCGAGTACGCCACGTAGCGCCGGCGGATAGAGGGAGAAAAGTCGTTACTCGTTACGAGCTGCCGAGGAGAGAAAGAGAGAGAGGGAGGACGACGCTGCGTCGCGCTATGATAGGGCGCACTTCTGCGAGCGCGAATTTTATTCCGGCGTATCGTCAGCTCTCTGATGCTTTATTTACGATTATTGTCGCGCGAGAGCCTGTACCGGTCGTTAGCTCGTTCTTGCCCGTTCGCCTGTTTTAGGGTGGAAAGCCACCGCTGCCGAGGTTCTTATACCCTGGATAATGGGGGCGCTGAAAAATGCCCGGGCTTTCGGGGATGCCTGCTGCGAGTGCCTGGGCGAGAAAAGAGAACAATTTCCCCCGAAGTGACGTCGCGCAAGGGGTATCAATTGGTTGGTACAAATTATTTGGCAACACAGATATTTGCTTTTTTAGTCATTTTTGTTTGTTTTTTTCTTTTTTTTTTGGAAGTGTATTTATTACAAATATTTGTGGTTGAATTTAGAGCTACGTTTATTTTATTTTATTTATATTGACATAACGCAGGCTTGTGAACTATAAATTAAAATATATTATAATTTGCAAAAAATATAGCATTAGACTTATACGCTCTATCAATACCAAATATGCTTGTATGCTATCAATTAGCCTAATTAAAATGCGCATCAAAGTAAACCTTCAGTCGTAACTGATCATTAATCATAACTGTAATATAATTATGGGTACCAAAGTACTAATGAGCAACGCGCTCAAAAAAGATTATGTTGTGAGTGCTTATGCATCTGTCACTACACTTTCAGTGGCAGCCCATGTCTTCTTTACTATCTTAAATGCGGTACCGTTGCTCTCCTGTGCTGGAGATGGAGTCCATATTGAACGTTTTGTCTGAGTGGCGACTCGGATTTTTGATATGACTTCGGGTCTGGCCCCTGGCCAAATTCCGCCGCAGTCATTGATCACACTCTTTAGAAAGTCATAAGACTTCCTGTTGCTGCAACCAACGACCTTGACGCCCTTTTCTAACAGCCAGCCCTGCAGTATTTTACTCTCTCGTAGTTGACATCCTGGCTCGGGTCCTTTAGGATCGCTATTTCTAGATTCCGTTTAAGTTCCTTCTTGTCTTTTTTCATATTTCCTGTTAAATTCTTACCGGCTGTGAAGGTCTCTTCCAAAAATAACCTCCCTGCTTCAGAATCTACAGCTTCGATTGTTTTTTTTTTTTTTTTTTTGACGACAAACGGTCTTCTTTGCTGTGTCGATCTGCATTTCTTCCAGCTGAGGCCGTCTTTGAAGTCCAGATGTGCAAACTCTGACTTTGTATCTTTACCAGGCAATGATGAGGCTCTCTCCTCCAAAAAAAATTTTTAATAGCAATTGAAATTATGTATTTATTGAAATCCTTTTTCCAATTTTACAAGCTTAATATTTATAAGGGATTCATAAGTAAATTATGTTTTTCAGTAAAATGCAGACTATTTCGATTTTACGAAATTAAGAGAGAATTAAAATTTGCAATAGCATTCCGCTATGAAAAAGTTCATCTGGCAAATGGATTTCTGGCATGAATATATAATAATATTAAAGGGATGCCAAACCTTCTAACTTAATCAAATAAAATAATAAAATTTTAAAATATTTGAAAAATTTCCAAAGCAATTTAAAGTAGAGAATGCGTATTTTGCTGATTGCATATATTTGAAATGTTTTAAAAATTTTTATTAAAGTACTGTAAGCTGAAGTAACCATTTGAAAACAAAAGAATCGAGAAACTTTATAAAAGTTTTTGATTAAGCCTATTCTTTCATTAAATATAATGACTTGCAGCAAAAGTTTATACCTGACAAAGACACTTCAACTATATACTTACCGTAATTTCAAAAAATATACTTTGAAGTTTATACGTTCTTTATTTCGCAAAATTTAACTGTTCACATCATGTAGTTATAAAAATATAATTTATATTTAGCATAAATATAATCTGCATTTATTCTGCATTTTATTATTTAGATTAAATTTCGTACACCATAAAAAATGTACGTTATAAGAATGACGATCTGCTCACATTAAACATATAAAATTTTTATGACATAAAATGCTGAAAATTTAAAACATTTTTGGACTTTAAAAACTTTTCTTCAGCCAGATACATTTTATGTCCATTTTTTTTGTATGAATGATGTTATCCTACGCAAAAGCAAGTACAATAATTTATCCAAAGTAATTAACCTCTATGTCAAACGAAATCTTCAATTTAAAGTATAAAAACTATCAACCGCAATAAATAATAAAAATCCGATTCCATTTATTCTAATGACCATTTTGAAA
>JAWWEM010023291.1:0-11500 GCA_035582935.1 Ormyrus thymus | reverse complement strand
TTAAATAAAATATTACGTTTAAATAAATAATTTAGCAAAGAGAAAAGCGGTAATCGCTTTAGTTTCATATAAATTGAAAATTATGCGTGCAAAATTAAACTTTCTTAGAAAAAACCAATGTAAAAGAACAGTCATTTAAAAGACTCGAAAAAAAAACTCCATTCTCAAATACGAATCTCCCACGAGCCAATAACTTAACTTCCACAATCTCCAACCCATCTAACCCTCCAACCATTCCCAGGCCCGCAAACTTGACCGAAATCCCAACTCAAGTTCATCAGCGCGCTTTTTCCCCATATTCCCTTTGCATCGAGAAAAAAAGCAGCTCGGCTCGGTCTCCTCCGACGTGATTCTTCATCGGGGGACGACCTTGGCGTCATCGGCGGAATTTCGGCGCTAGACGTTCTACCCCATGGCGGACAATAAATTGCCCGCCCCGACTATCTGGCCGACTTCCTCGTTTGGCCCTTTCGCGAGAGGGAGTGAGAGAGAGAGTGAGAGAGAGATTCCTCTGACGAGATACGCAAACATGTTTGCCGGCGGACGGTGGGTGATTTATTTTCCCTTTTTTTTCCTGGCCGGGGGATGACGCAACGGGTTTGCGGTGAAGTTACCGCGCGCGTTTGCAGGCTTAATTACGGTGTTTTCTCGAGTTTGATGAATCTCGCCCGACGCGCCCCGAGAACTTTCGCCCGCGAATTGTTTAAGCTGGAAAACGCGCCGCCAAATATTTGGCCGCGGGAGTTTGCGCTGCGCGGCGTTAGAAGATAATACGAATATTTGCTCTGTATGCGCGGGATCATTTTTAATCCGATGCTTTGGGGATAGCGCTTTGCTCGATTAATACAATATTGTTGTAAGGCAAAGTTAATGTAATGTTAGAAAAGGATTAATTAATGAAAATATATGTAAGCTTTGAGAATAAGACGTATTTGAAAATTGAAGTGAACAATAAGCAGCCAAGCAACAAAAATGAAGTAAACTTTTTTACCAGTATCAAAGTAAGTTAGAGACTATGACCTACTTACATTCATTAAGACGAGAAACTTTTATTAAACTATAAAAATTAAATATCATAATCACTCGTGATTATAATAAATTATATAGTTATTAACTATTTTACCGTTGGGCCAATTTACTAAGAAACTAAATATTCTACAAAAGTTATTATCTACGCGAAGAACGCCCTCTCCGCATTTCTCGTAAACACAATAAGTACCACACGGTCCCCCGTATACCACTCCAAAAAAAAGAAAAAAAAAACAGCCCGAAGCCGCATATCCGCAGCGCCGTAAGCGGACCGGTATCAAGCTCACGTACAAATCCGTGCGGTGAGGCTCGGGGCTGCGTGTTATTGCGGCGCATGCATGCGTGCAAATGCGCGCGAGCCGTCATTTGCATCAACACGCCTCAATTTCGTGGTGCGGCAAATTTGATCGCTCGGTCGCGTTCGAAAATACTGGCCGCTCGTGCCGAGAGCGGCCACCTCATAGAATAACTCGATATGCCGATTCGACCGGCCCGCGAGTGCGCAATGTTTTTGTTTGCCGCGCGAACTTTTGTCGCGAGGTAAATGTTTGCCCTGCAATTAAAAGGAAGCTGAACGGTGGGAAGTTCAAGAGAGCGGATAAATGGCGAAGCGAGGGATATGCTAAAAAGTCTGACGATCTTTTATTGTTGAAGTTGCTGAGCTCGTCAATCTTTCTTTCTGGAAATTATGAGCGAGAAAGAATATTTCTTGGATGCTTGAGAAGTTCTTGATTCATTGCTAGATTTTATCTCCTTAGAAAAAAAAATTACTTGCTTCTTTTAGCTTCAGCTGTATTTGTGTTTTACTTTGCAGACGGACCCAGTAAGATAATACGAAGGACTCAAAAGTCGACAAAGACCAATATTGTAAACTCAATAAACGTCGGAAATTTCAATCCGAAAATTCCCCGAACAAGTGGCAACGTTTCGAAAAAAGCCAGCAATAAATAAATCAGTCCAATATCCCCCCTGAAAAACGACTGCGCGAACCAAACCCAAATAAGCTCCACCGTCACGGATTCCAAGCCGCTTACCCCGCCGGCCGACGACGCAAAAAGACAGCGCGGCCTCGTATCCCTTACCCGCAAGCGCACGAAACTTTTCACTCGGCCGGCAAGCCGCTAACGACAACAGCTCGGCACCGCGCCGGCAATGGCCGGCCGGATTTCCTCCGCGAAGACCGCGGCCCGAGCCGTTCGTAATCTTCAAGGGGGTTAATTAAGAGCGGAAGGCCGGCCGCGTGAGTCTCGGTCGTTAAGGCGAGAGAGAGCGCTGATTAAAGCGCAGGCGCGTACGTACGCGCGGCCGCGAAGAAAGCCGCCCCGTGCATTTGGGACGAAACGCGGCAATTAGCGTCCCCGTTTCGGGAGGGGAGAGAGGAGGGAGCTGCTGTATACGCCGCGAGCCCTGGCAAATCGCCGATGATGTACTGCTGGCTCGGCTCTCTCCGCGCGCCTCGGTGCTGGGAAGCTGAGATAATATGTCGAGGGCCGCCGGAGCCCCGGAATTCGAAAGCAACCTCTGCGGCGGATTCCTGCTTCGCGGGCTCGCTGCGAAATTTCGCGGCTGCTTTGCTAATTGGTGTATTATTTAAGGGGGAATAAGGGTCGGCTTCATCTTTATGCAGAAAATGGGTTAGTTCGCGGGGCTTAATTTAGGGGATTTTTTAATCAGATTTTTGATGTTTCAAAATTTTAACATTTCAATATTAATAGAATAGTTTGATGAATTTGAATTATTAATTCATAATTACTTTCATTAATAGAAAAACAGATAAAACGAACGCAATTAATTTTAGAAATGAGAAAATTACTATAAAAAATTTAAATTCAATTATTACCTTAATAATCACTCAAATTAGTCAGGAAAATATATTGTCTTAATAAACGTATGCCATCGCATTAAAACCACTCCCCTGCTAAATAAACCAATTCACAAATATACACATAAGCATCTCTTGAAAATCGGATAAACCCGTTAAAATTCGCTCTATTTCAGAGCTTCCATCAGATAAAAATTAAGACACCCGGGCTAAAATTTTGAATTTTTAACGGGGCCTCTTTGCGACGCCTCGCCTCGCCGTAAAACTGGAACGGCGCGGAGCCCAAGTCGGTTCGCCCTCATCCGCGGCCTGTGTGGAAACGAGACGCAGGAAGGCGGCCGGCAAAGGGACGACGCGCCGTTCTGTCCAAACAGCCGCGATAATTGGTATCCCGCGCTTCTAAGCCGCCGAGGCTTCCTCTTCTGCGGAGCTTCAAGAGCCTACTTTTATATAGAGGCTTGGATAAACTGCTTTTTGTTTGCTTCTGGAAATTTGTTTCGGCTCGAGTTGTATGCGGTTTTTATGATAAAGATCTAAAGTATGTATTCGCAAGGTTCTTTTTTGCAGAGTTAATTTTAAATGCAGAAATTAATATAATCTTGAAAAATTATTTTGCACGTTGCAGGTAGATAAATTTCTAATAGAAACTTTTGCAGTCAGGCATTGTAATTAATGAGGCGAGTATACTTATGCATTAATTCAGAATTTAATCGAGAATGAATATTTAAATTTATTGAATTCTTTGCCTCGAAATTATATTCTAAAATATGCGTTTCCAAAACACAGTATTTTATCATTATAAGACTCTTAATCAACAAAATAAACTTTCATTTTGCATTAACTGCTTTTGAATATGAAAATGCAAGAAAGAGCAGAGAAGTTTCAATTATTTGTTTCCATAATAAGGAGGCAATTATTATCCTCGAAACCGGGATATGACTGTGCATCCGAGAACAATTTGCCGAGTTTGAAGGATCTTGCTTAAGTACGATGCACTTTATGTAGAACTCTGGTAATTTGATGCAGAGTAACTTTGAGGACTAGCAATGTATCCAGTCATGAATTTAGCAGCTCCTTTAGCCGGCAACATCATTTTGATCGCGTAAGCTCAATGCACACTGTTCAATGCTTTAAAAACTCCTTTAACTCGCGCCGTGTAACAAGGGAACAAATTCATTCTGTTCCGACGTCTTGTGAAATTTCAAATAGGTACCGCAAGATACGCGCAAATTGTACAAAAATGCGCGAAATTTTTCATTTGCAGCTGAATTTATTTGAATTGAAATCATAATCACTCCATTGGAGAAAGATTTTCACGAGAACCTTTGACTAAAGCTGAAACTGTCATTTTTCGAAGGTTATTTTATGTAGCTTTAGCTTTAGGTTACCGCGCGACGTTTGACCTTTAGGGCCGAAACCAGATTTCAGCAAACGTCTCGAATATTTACAGTAACTGCATGCAGCCTTCATCAATCGTGGGAGCTCTTAAACGTCTTAAAAATCCGCGAGCGTCCCGGCTCTTAAGGGCCGCTCTTAAAACCAGCGGCTCGCCATCAAAGAAAGAATAAAAAGGCTTTCGGAAATCCATAGCCTTGCGCGGCCCTGTGAAACTAATCGATCGATTTATGCACTGCTACCCAAGAATCGCGAATCTTCGGCTCTCTCTCTCTCTCCCTTTTCGCACGAGAGATCACGTTCCCCTCTTTTGCAGCGCGCTGCCTGACTTTTATAGGCTCTTTCTCTCTTCGTGGGTGCAAAAAAAAGGGCTACCGCCATGCGTCAGTGCTGACTACGTGCCAGCTGGACCTGTACGAATTCCGCTGTCTTATCGGCCTGTCCTTTTTTCAAAAGCAGCGCGACTTTTGAGAGATTCTCGCGATCAATCAAGCGCGGCACGGAGAGAAAGAGGGGAAAGAGTACTTTGGAATCCTCTTAGCGTTTCAAGTCATTTCGTCTGCGGAAATGAGAACGGCGGAGAGAGGCAGGATTAACTTATGCATCATCTTCAAGTTGATGTATATACGGAGGAGGAAGGAGGTGTAAGTTTTTAGGAGCCCCTTCTTCCGCCGAGACGGAACGGGGACTGAAAGATAGACGAGTTCGGATCGCTTTGGCATTGTGCGTTGGCTCGGAGAAATTCGTCCGTGTTTGCCTTTTTTTTTTTAACGACGGACAAAGTAAAATTTATCGAATACGCGAAAAGCCAAATTGACGTAACTTTTGACGAATGACTCTGCGGCCTGTTTCAATAGGCCTTGCCAGCTTAAAGGAAGCGATTTTTTGCCGAGTACTATAAATTTGTCTTGCGGAAAAATGGTATTCCTCTAACTTTAATACTTTTTTATTTTAATATAAATGAAGCTGCCGTACTAAGAAATTTATTAAAATAAGATGATAATCTCTTTTACTTTTTATCTAAAGCAGAGAGTAAGAACTGCGTTCAATCACTGCGAGAATCAATTTCACTTATAACTTTTAATCGATCATAGAACTTTGTACTCGAACGTCAGCAATCACGGTGTTTCTTATGCAAATTGCAGTTATCTCCACTGGCAGCTCGTCACAAAGTATTCGAAGCATGTTTTTTTTTATTCAGGTGCATATCTTCAAGCAAATTCCTGAAATAAACTAACTCGACTCCCCCAAAGCCAAATAAGAACAATCGCGCAAATTCTATTCTTAATTAATGAAAACATTCAAAGATCCCCGCGGGAGCCTGCCTTCGAGGCACTCCTTCCGCTCCTGCCTAATGCCCAAGACGTTAGAGCGCGGACATTCGGGCAAGTTGGACAGAACGCGCACTGTGAAGCTTTTACGCCGGTCATATTTTCTCAGCTGTTGCATCCCGCTTACGGATGACAGACACGTGTACGCACATTTGCCCGCGCGCCGTGCGTGCATTTAACTGCGCCGTTCCCGAACTTCTTTATAGTGCCGTAGCCTATTTGAAGTTCGCGTCGAACGCGTAACTTCGGAAGCGCCGTCGCGATACGATGCAAAGACTGTAAATCTCATCGAGTTGCTTAACTTTTTCTGCTCGACGTTTATTCCTGCAGTCTGTTAAAAAGTTCGAGTCGATCTTTATTTGAGAATCTAAGATGGATTTATTCATTGACCGTGTTCTACCTTTAATTTAAAATAAATAATAACTTTTTTATGTTTTCTGCTTTACTTTCATCGCCACGTAAATTTATCAACAGCATCTCATCCCTTTGCGTAATATGCATAGAACTAAAATTTTTAAGAAACAATTTGCTCTTTTTATATTTAATATCTTACTTCTTTGGTAACTGACACGTACTTGCAAAATGTCGAAAACAACCAGCATCGTTAACTGCACCGCCGCGTTTAAACAGTCTACCGATACGACTAAGCGAACGAGTGTCTCAGACTTTCTCCACACTATTCGGGTGCTCCCCTTTATTTGACGCGCAGCGCTTCTGTTTTCCCGAATTTTTGTATTATTTAGATACGCGTTCTTTACTTTTCTACGTAACGACTTTCGATTTTAAAGCAAGTACCGTCTGTATCAGAATTCTAAAAAGCAGCGTTCTATGAAGGACTTGCTGTCTTTTCCCTCGGGTTTCAACAAGTTCAAGATACTTAACGGACCAAGAAATTAGAAGGTTATTAGGCCACGAATTAAGCAAAGAAGATGCAGTTGATCAGCGCAAGATGCATTGCTGCTCTTCGCAGCGCTTAATCAATACAAGAGTGCCTCTGACTGCTAGCCTGAGTAAGGGGAACCATTTGTAGAAAACGACGATAAATAAGTTAAGTACCTCACGTTGTTACTCGTGCGATCAAAGTTCGTCTCTCGAGATGTAGTTCCGAACATAAAATCACTTATGTATTACTTAATTTTAGTGCCTTTAACAGCGATTGAAAGTTGTAAAAGAAAGTAGATAAAGTATTTTTAGACTACTCACATCGATCACTCTATTTCTCTAATAACATTAACTTGTATAACCACTATAAATAAATAATTTACACAAACAACAATAAAAGATATTTTATTGTATTTAAAAAATTTTTTTACTGTGCATTTTTTAACGATTTTTGCACTTCTCAAACTGTCTCTTCCATTTTCATTGCTTAAAATAAAAAAAAAAGAAGTCTATTTCCAGAAGAGTAAAACTTAATTTAAAAAATACGTTGCTTTTTTTATTTCGTTTGACTCTTTTCTGTTAATCCGCGCTACATTTTTCCATTCATGCAATTTTCTCGAATCGAAGTCTATAGAGATTTTTGAGGTCACAGACTACGAATATGAGGCAGATTTGGAAACGACATATGGCCGAAAGGCTTCATTCAAAAATGCATTGAAAAAGATCTCGCCGCTGGATGACTAACGAAACGAGAGGAGGGCAAATAAATTATTTTTTTTAATTCATTTCATTTATTTCATTTCATTCATTAAGGAAAATATTAAAAGTACACCCATTTTTTAGAAGCTCAAAATTAATTACTTCTCAACTTAATGTATTGCAACAAAAATTATTATTCATCGGAGCGCTGAGCTACCCCTTAGGGTTAAACTTAATTGCCAAGAAATTCATTGAAGTAGACAGCATCTCGTTGGCCCGAAAGCATCCAGCCAATCTGAAGCAGTGCCTGCACTCGGGCCCCTCAAAGATTATCGCGACATGCACACGTAAGTCATTGTCTGCCCAGGAGCAGCCAATAACAACAAAGGACTTGCCTGTCCGTCCGGAGAAGTTTCGATGCCTTGCGGTCAGACGAGAGCGCTAAGATAGCTGCTGCTTAATTCGCACGCCCTCTCGCGGAACGCCTCTCGGGCGTCTTCGTTTACGTAGCCCGATAAAGGACTTTCGGGGACACGTAGCCGGATTAAGCCCTTTGTCGCGAGAAAGGGCCCGAACTTGCACGAGCCGAAGGACTGACCGACTCCCCGCGGGGGGGCCGAGACTGACAAATTGCCGAGTCGGCCGCGAGACTGACGGCACTTACCGCGTTCCCGGAATGCTGCGGGGCTGGAATTTTTGAGGGGAGATTCCGGGGATTCGATGCTAATGTAATAGTCGGTATAGATCGCTGCGGGAATCGAGGGGACGGGTTCGTTTGCTGATTCCGAGGAAGTTTTGGAAGTTGATATTTATAAAATTGGCTGGGCAAAGTTTGCGTTATTAGTCTGTTGTTACTTGATTTCATGATGCGAACCAAACGTTAAGACATGATTTTATGTTAAATGTAAAAAAAAATCTAAAAAAATAATAAAATTAAAAAGTAGAATATATTTAAAAAAGCAGAATGTATTATCTAAGTCAATGACATAATTGATTTATATTTGATGAATGCAGTGTATACTTCTTTTCAATTATTGAAGTGCCTTTTATATAGAAATTACATAAGAACTTCGCATTTCAATTTCCTTTCACGACTAAAGCATTTTACAGAAATGAAGTTTCCGCAAATAGTATACAACGTTTCATTCAAATCCAGAAAAAAGGCGCATCTACGATACTAAAGAAAACATACTCGCAACTTCAATTGACCTTTGGAACATCAGCACTTAGAAGACGACTTAATTCCTCCCCTCATTTTCCGAAGATCGAGGATGAAAAAAAAAGAAAAAAAAAAAAAACGCAGGCATCGTCTTTTACCCGAACAAATAGCTCGGATAATCTTCCGAGTGCTTAAGTAAACGAGGCCTTTTTTCCTACTGCGCTCGAGATGCTCCCGCTCCACTCGGCAAGGCGCGCTCCCCGACTACGCAGTGCACAGCGCCAGTCGGAGGGTCGGCGGTAATTGTTGTCAATTGACCGGAATATCGGAAATGGCGAATGAATGCGCGCTTAATGCCTCCGCGCGAGTTTCTTTTTAAGCACGAATGGAGGTTCGATTACGGTGACGTGAGCGTTTGACTTTTTTTAGATAATTGGCGCGGTACTCATTATTTAGGGATGAGTTTTTGATGGCGAATTTTCTTTTACCGACGGAGATATTTACTTTTAGCGTTTGAGAGTCGCTTAGCGAGTGTCTGACCATACTTGGTCTTTCCTACTTCTTCCAAACTGGTTAAAAGTGCGTTTATGTGCTTGCCATTTCTTAGTAGCAACGAAGTTACTGTAAAAGCCAATGTTCGTTTCGCCAAGAGGAAAGATGACATCGCCTTCTGTCTGCATATTAATGCGCGAATAAACGGCGAAAAACCCCAAGAACGGCTCGATTTCTTTTTGAAACGCACGGCGTTCCCCTTCAGCATCCGATAGTTATCTCCCCGGCATCTCTTCTCTCTCCGCTCTCGCGGCTCTTCTTTAGCTCCCTTATCTTTCCAGCAGTTCCTTTCCCCCTCCCCCCGCCTTGTACTCTTTTCACCCCGTCCCAGTGGCGCTTTCTCTTGGCGGGGCCAAGTCCTCCGAGCCGTAGAGTACAACTTTATCGAGGGGTCAGATTTATGGTTTCGCGGAGTGAATAATGCCGAGGAGAGCCTTTTTTCTTGGCTCTCGATAACGCGCCCGAGCCAGCTAACGGGATTATAAAGGCTCGCCCAGCACTTCCGTCCGACGATTGACCGTCCGCGGAAGTTTCGGCGTCGCGCGCGAGCTTGTCCTCGTTATTATGCAGAAAGAGAGAGAGAGAGAGGGAGGGAGGGGATGATTGAGGGCACTTTCGAGCCTCAGAAGTTTTCCTGCTGGACGAGTTAATCTTGACAAACGACTTCCCCAGCCGGCTAAAGGGTTTGCCCTACTGGAAGGTTAGCCTAGCTGCTGTTTCACTAACCCGCTATCTCCGAGATTTGGGTAATTTAGCTGTGACTGATTTTCGAGGAAATAGCGAGGTTAGAGTCGTATCGAATGTTGTCCAGCTGCACATCGGAAGCCGGTATTTATCTTTCATCGTGGTTTACTAATTCTAACGTCGAGTGTACTTTTCGTACTAAATTTCAAAAAATACTTGTTGTGCGAGAATTGGATTTATTTCTCAAATTGTAGGGCGGTCAGTTAACGTCGGATTCTACAATCTGAATTGAAAATTTGAAATTACCAGATAAAAATAGCGGACCGTGAACGCGTAATAAAATGCATTTACCTTTAGCGTTTAGCTAATACGTCTAACCTTTGGCGTGCCAACACAAACTCCTTGAGTTTTCGCATGCATATATTCATAGTGCATACAAGTTCGAAAATGAATATTTACGACTCCTGCTTTATCTAGATCAACCTCGGGAAAAAATCATTTTTGAAATTTAAATTTTCCCAAACGAATGAAAAAATATAAAAAAAAAGTCGCCCGGACGCGAAAAAAAGCAGCTCGCTCGAAAATTGAGACGCGTTTAACAACGTTTACCCGCAAACGTCGGTAAAGGAGAAGGAGAAAAAGCTGCGGGAGAGAGACAAGAGGAGGGTAGATTTCGTCTGTGCAGTTCAGTTTAAAAAGGAACATCGCCGATGCCGCGCGCGTATCTTTTTGCGATAGTAATCATCGCTTTTCTTTGAGCTTACACCGACGTTACTTCTTTCTTCCTCTCTCTTCTTTTCTACACTTTTTTCCGCGCAGCTGGGTGGCTCTTTCGTTAAAAAACAATTCAGGATATTTTCTGCCCTGTACCTCTCCCTCTCTCTCTCTGCTTTAGATCGAAAGCGATATGTTTAAGGATGATTGCTACGAGTTCTGTTCTACTTTTGGAGCTCGAGCTTTGGGAAACTAAATTACTGTCGTTAAAGCCAAACTTGTAAGCATTTTTTGTAGAATGAGTTTATTATCTAAACAACTTCTTGCGGATAGTTTTTGATTCTATAAGTAAACAAAGCTTGCTTATAATATCAATTGCGCTTACTTAAATCACCAGTACGTAATTAAAGATTGAATTTCGTCGGCGAAAATCTTTGAAACTCGGTCTGAAAACAAACCACGAATTCTCCGTTCTTCGTCGTATCTTAGCTCGTGCACCCCGGCAGTCGCTAATGTCATATTCGCCCTCTGCTCGTATCTCCTCGAAGGCACGCGCGTTACTGATAGCAGCTCGACTCCAGGCGGTAATGTACGTTCAAGCTCGGCGACAAAAAGGTATGAGAAAAAACCTCCCTCGCTCCTCTCTCTCTCTCTCTCTCTCTCTCTCTTGCGACCCGAATTTTATTATAATTACAGGACGACTTTGCAGCCGACGAAGTTCGACTTGTCGTCGGGTCTTAAAGACGAGCCTGCGATATTCACGATTATCGCGCGCGGGCCGCTCTGCCCCCGCCGTTCGAAGAACGAGAGATGCAACAAAAGAGCAGGGAGATAAGCAACCTGGAAAGAGCTTAACGGTTATTTTCGAGCGGTCGCGGGGGGGAAACTCTCTCGATATCGTACGTATACGGCCCGGCCGGAGGATTTATTCATTATACATGTTTCATGAGGGACATGACGTATGGAGGAGACCGATCGGATTGTCGGTATAATTGTTTTTTTTTTGTTTCCTGTTCTTTTGAATAAATAAATTGGAGAGGTGAAAATATTACGGCCGTCGATGGCGATGTATTTTTGTACCGAGATTTTAAATTAATCGTACGAAGTGACAATCACTGCCGTGTGACGAACTGAACGTGGCCGCTATTGGTTATTGTAAAGAGATTAATTATTTAAGGCAGTACAAAAATATTCGTTTGATTTCAAGATAGAATACTAAACTGAATACTAAAT
>JAWWEM010023280.1:0-19131 GCA_035582935.1 Ormyrus thymus | reverse complement strand
AAATTTGATGTCAGGTACCATTTAAAAATTCAAATATGACAACCTCGCCCCGAGATTATCGTCATTTTCACGGTAATCCTAAATAGAAAATTTTGTCTGTGTATTAATAAATTACAAGGAATTTTAGTCGAAATACTCCTTTTCGAGTAAAAGTCATTCCGAGTCAAAGTCGAGCCCAACTCCTCTCTCCCGAAACCGTTACCCCCCAAAACCCCAGCAATCGTCCGGCCGTAGACATCAGCGATACCAATTCCAGTAAAAGGTTTTCGCTCTCGCCGCTGTCCCCAAAAACCGCGCATTCATATTCCTCATCAGGAGAATTTATATATATATATATATATATATAACAGCGGTGACGGTCCGGCCCAGTTTTCTCATCACCATAAAGATCGATTAGCGTCCCTCGCCATTAATCGTCTCGCTCGTCTCCTTAGAACGTACACCTCGGCCTGCCCCCCCTCTCACCTCGTATCGGCGGTGGAAAAAGCTGCCCACGGATTATACTTCGCCGCGGAGTAAATCTCCCGGAGTTGGAAGAGAGAGAGAGTGAGAGGCGCCTCGATCGGCGGCGGCGGCCGGCAATCTCCCGAAATTGAGGATTGAATCCCACTTGAGTCGCTCCTCGAGGGATATGCGCGGCGTCCGCCCCCTCCGGAAACGTGTGTAATATCTGGACCTGAAAATAAACAAGAGGCGTTTCATTAGCGGGCCTTAATTCGTCGCCGGGAAGTCGGGAGGGGCTCCTTGACCCTCCGCCGGACGACCGAGGAAATGGCATGTTTTTCATTTGCATTTTTTTAGGCGCCCGTGGGATTTAATGAAACTGAATGCGGCGCTGCGGGGGAGGCGGATTTTGCTGCTTTTTGTACGGAGCTGGCTTTCTGAAGGATCAAATGGATCTTTGTTTTTTTTTGTACTCGAGCGCAAGCTCTTTACTTTGTAACATTGATAAGACCTTAGGAATGCATTAATTTGATTGAAAAGTGTTACTTAAGTTCCAAGTTTCATTTCTTTAGATTCAATTTAAAAAATTTTACTAAAACTACCCCAGTATTTTAGAGTAGTATAATCCGAGCTAATAAATTTTACTATATCCTTCCGCTAATTAAAGCACATACTTGCAGTGTCATGAATGAAGCTGTGGAAAATAAATGAAACTTTTCTTTTATCAGATTCAAGTAACTATACTGCTTATTAAAATATGCTATTTTGAGTATCAGAATGTTTTTCTCGTATACAGTGATTTTTAATAATCTACATAATTTATACCAAAAATTATTATGTCAAGCATTAAATATTGCTGCTTCGAACACTGAAAGTACGTCTGCGCCGTTACCAAAAAATCTAGTAATTTTCAACAATATTATCGTCGTACACGTCCATACTTCTTCGCCCGAGCGACTCAGCCAATAAATCTCGGCAAGATTTGCCGGCCGAAAAACCCGATTACCCTAATAAGCATCAAGTTCCCGAGAGCGCGCGGGAGCAAAAATAAACGACAACGCCGTGAACGCGCCGTCCAATTAGCGAAGGTATTAAGCGGGGAAACTTGGAGCGGCTCGTATACGCCCCGGCTGTAACTGCTTAACTGTGATTGGGGGGGAACGTCGGCGGCCGCCGCGCCGATACGGAAACTCGCGCGAGATCGACCGGCAAAAAGTCATCGATTAATCGTATCCCCCGTATGTTTAGCCGATGCAGCGCGCGCACAGTCGGGGAGTGTATAAAGTTCGGACGGGCGAGTGACTTATGAACGAGGCTCCGGGACCTGTTGGCTCGCCCTCCAGGACGGCTAATAACTTCCTTTTGAATTAACCGCCTTTCCATTAGTAATTGCGCGGCTCTCGCGTCGATGCTTTTCGGCCGGCGGTCGGCGCAACCGCGCGCGGCTCCGAATTTCCCGGCGGTAAGACGGGAATGAATAACGAGAGCAGCGGCGGAGGAAAAACGGGCGGAGAGCCATTATTTGTTGCCGGGTGGAAATGCTTTCTCGGGCGAATGGAGGATTTTTGTATAATTTTTTGACTGATTCTTTGGGGCTGCGGATTAAACGGGAACGTAATGGATTCGAGAAGCCGAGCAGTAATTAGTTTAATCCTCTTAGGAGCGTATTGTTTTGTAGCGCAGTGCAGAACTGCGTCGTTAGAGTAATTAGCGTTATTAGGAGAAAAAAAAAATTGGCAGCACAAAATGACAATGTCTCGTAGTAATTTGGTAATAGACTGTGAAAGTGAATAAAATTCTAGCCCTGACGGAAACCCTAAAGCTTACTACGAATCTAATAAAATTGACAAGAAGCTCTGATAATCTTCAATGTTTGTGGAAAGGGACAAGTATCAATGTTTGTGGAGTTGATACGTCCAGAAGGATGATTCTAATCCAACATTGTTATCAAATTAATAAAAGATGCGATAATTTTTGTCCCAAAAAACCTAATTCATCTCCCACGAAGTTTCGAACTCCGGCATCTCCAGCCGTTCTTCAATCCCCACCCCCAATTCCCGTTCGCATCTAATTAGCCTGGCGAAACCCCCGAACCGGCCACCAGTAAACAATCCCCCGGGCGGCGGTCGGCGCGTTATTTTCTCCGCTCGTCGCGGCGGCGACAATGGTGCACCCACATACTTTCGGCCGCACGTCGCGCGCGAGTTTCCGCCGCATGCGTACCCGCTTAGCGGGCAGCCGCGCGTCGCGTCTGAATGGAGGTGTGTTATTGATTTCGTCTTGCTTTCCCCTGGCCGGCGGAGCGGATCCCTCCCCCCCTCCCGCGGCACGTGCGCGCCTACGCGTGCGTGCACGCGTGCCCGGAATCTGCCGCCGCCGAGGGCGGGAGGAAACGACCGGGCTTCTTCTCTTTTTTTTTTCTTTTTTTCACCGAGGGTTTTTCGGTGCGAGTGTCGGGTAATTGCGGGGGAGACCGGGGAAATGTCGCCGGGAATGGGAAGCTGGGAGGAGGGAATTATTATTTGCATTTTTAGAAAGACTGCGGGCTTCGGGAGATTCTTCTTGGCGAGTTGTGCGGGTTGTGCACGCGGAGAAGAATTAGTATACTCGGCGGTGATTCAAGGACGGCTTTTTTGTAATCCAGGATGAAAGTACATAAATTTATTGGTCGTTTTGTAATTGTTGTTATAAAATTTTGCTATTTTTGCTACAAGCTTAGTAAAAATGATTGAACTATCGAATCACTGACGAATATAATAATTTTTCTCAAAACGCTTTTCTCCTTGTGGTAAAAGACTTGCCGTTTCCTAATGGAACTTTTTCCTTTAGAGAACCAGAGTAAACGTAGAATGTGGAGAGAGGTTTCCGCATCACAAGTAGATTTTTCAAGCTCGTTCCCACTAGCAGGGTCAATGATTTGCACGTCTAAAAATTCTTCCTCCACTTTTAAACGCAATCCACAGTAGTAGCTTACACTAAATTTATATCCAAAGATTAGTCGCTTCCCTCCCCGGGATACGATTCGCGATAATAAAACATTCCCTCTGCCCTCGCCAAACAAAGGCCGGCACAGCAGCCCCGAGCCTTCGAGCTCTGCTTTTCGGACGTGCCGCGATTCCGGCCGACGCGAAGGTAAGAATCGAAAGCGGGATCAACGGCGTCATTTTCCGGATCGCTCGGAGTTTGCCGCCTTCCGGGCGCTTTTCTAATTTTCTTTGCGCCTTTGAGGGAGAGAGAGAGAGAGAGGCGCGGATTGGGGCTGAGAGACCAGTCAGCACACGTCGCTTTCGATGGCTGCTCATCGAGACAGGGAGGCGCGACTAATGAAAATTCAGCGAAGAACCGAGCCAGATTTCTTTGACGCCTCGGATTAGTTTTTTCTTTCTAAAGGCTCCATTGTTGTTGAGACTAATCGATATTACGTTCGGAGCGAAGGTACGCGAAGCGTGTCAGATCTTCTCGCGTCCTCCAAGTAGGAAGGACATTTTTCAGCTTGATCATCAGAGCTCAAAACTGTACATCCTATTAAGCATCGCGGAGAGAAGCAGCTCTCGAAAGCGTCGAAGGCGAGAGAAAAATGGCGAAATTTCCGGCAGTAAACCGTAAATCTGATACAGTTTGTACCGCGCGTTTCGCGGGCTCCGCGCAGAGAGCCGTAAATCCCCCGTTGTTCCGCCGTTAGTTTACAGCCGTCGGGGAGATCTAATCACATTTTAAGCGCGAGCGCAGTGATTTAAATCGGAGAGGCATTTAAATCGACCGGACCCGAATGAGCGGAGCCGCCGCACTTATTACGTCTTTGAGGTGTCATTAAATGTGTGCCACCCGGCACTCTTTTTCAGCGCCGAATTACTCGCGCTCTTTTTTTTCCCGGGACTCTGCTTTTCAATTTGGCATCCAGTAGTGTTCGGTGGACGTCGACGTCGCCTTTGATTGGAGAATAATTTGGATAATGGCGCGGAGGTCGGAAAAAAGGGGGAGCGTTTCGAGTTTCGAGGACCGTCGGGAGAATTAGATTAGGGAACTTGGTTAGGCACGATGATTATATGCAAATGCTGCATTGCGGGTATATAATCTGCGGCAGTAATATTAGTGGCCAGGTTTTAGCCGGCATTAGCCGTTTTTGAAATTATTAATATCAAGTTGCAATCACTTCGCCATTATCCGAAATGACGGAATATATTTACATACAAAAGCTTCTTCCGTTCTGTATTGTGTGTGTACCATCAAATCTGGTTTTACAGCTTTTATTTATGCGAGATATTAGATTTTCGAATAAAATTACTTCGCGTTACATTATACTTTTTGAAGCGCCTTTTAATTTTCACTTTAAAACGTGATAAATCAAAGGAAGTTATTTAAATTTATTGTTTAAGTTTTTTTTACATATGTATGTTAAAAGCCTCGTTTTAGTTAATAACAATAGAATATTAATAACATTTTTGTTTACATGTTGACCGTTATTCACATCAAAGTGACAAATCAATAGAATTTATGCAGATGAGGTAATAGTAAAAATATTAAAGGTAATTTATATTTCCAAAAAAGCTTGATATGCGAGAAAGCAAAATAGTACATAAATTATTATTATTACACTATTTTAAAGCTTTTATATAAATGAATCCAGAACATGATAGGAAAATATAGTATATAATAAAAAAATATAAACGGAAATCGAGAACATTCACGGTAACATTCAGTAGTGTTCAGTCGAGCTAAAGAATTATCGAATTTATCAGTTCAGTTTAGATTAAAAGTGTTTCCATCTTACATTTAATTTCAATAAAATGCGTTTCGCAACCAGAATCTGCGTATTCTATAGGCATTAAATTGCATTTAGATTTTCTCAGAATTCACGTGGAATCGCCATGAATTTTTGTGCAATTGAATTTTCACGTAAAGCACCTTTCTACGCCACAATACAACCTTTCGAAATCCACCAGCGACTCAATAACCATCAAAGACGCCTCGTAATAACGACGACGCGGCGAGGCACCAGCAAAGCTCCCCCGTAGTCCGATCAATTAATTGCTTAATTATTTAAATCTCCTCTGGCGCTGCACTCGATCCCCGAGTCAGTGCCTCTATAGAGCAATTGAACTATGCTCGCAGGCGCAATACACCGTCGCGGCGGTGCTCTCTCAAGAGCTGGAACGGCTATAGTCGCCTGTGGGTTCGGATCTGTGTCCTCCCGCGCCGACCGTCGAGCTTCTCTCTCTACTCTCTCTCTCTCTCTCGCTCGCTCTCGAATCAACGAGCCGAACAGCCGAATCCGTCAGATAACGATTACGGTTGTAGGCGGGTATCGGGGGTTGGGTTTTTTTTTCTGGACTGGGAGTCGTTTTAATCAATGAGGTGGACGGCCTGCTTTTTGCTCGGTTGAGAATTATGCGGAGGGAGAGAGGAAAAAGATGCTTCGCCGAAACGGCAAGGTAGATTTCAAATGTGAGTTGAAGCACACATTTTTCTATTGGCTATACTTTTGCACAAATAATCTTATTCGGGGATTTTCGGGGTCGCCGAATACGAATCTGCAGCTAGAAATATTTCCATTCTTCAAAATCCAAGATGGCGAATTCAAAATTTTTATTATTATGCCCTGCGTGGCGTTTCACCACTTGCGAGTCGGAGCGCGGCGAGTTTCTGTTAGTGCTAATACAAAATCGATTTTAATTAAGATGGCAGTAAGGTAAATAACAAATACTTAACATATTTATGTGTTAATAAATACTACTAGTATTCACATAATTACGTACAGTTGAAAATCACACAATTTTCTCCTCGATCGTTGCGATCCCGATGAGCTGCTAAGTTTACTAATTCAGCGTGAATGCACTTGTTCCCTTGAGATTCATGAAAAAGAAGAAGCTACCTCACGGACTCGAATTCTCGCCGTCATAGAAAATGGAAATTTTCTTGAGAATCTTCGTCAAAGTGATTAAAAGCATTTAATAGTGTGAATGTAGAAGGAAATGTATTCGACGAACAGATAAGTAAAATCTTAAAAGAATAGACACCCCAAGCAGGTTCCGTAAAGTTTCAGTTCTCATAAAAATTTATAACACAACTCTACTTTAGACAAAACTAATCACGAACAGATTCAATTTAATAATTTATCTTCAAAGCGACGTTCTCGAAACGAAAATCGGTCTGAAGTCCCGCGTCGCAGCGAGCGAAATCCATTCACTCCCCGGGGACTTATTCCGGCAATTCATCAGCATTTTCCACGCGCAAAGGAGCTTATTGAGAGCTCAACTAGACAAGACTCGAAGCCCCTTCAATTCGAATCCGAGATTCATTCCGAAGGAGGGGGGGGGGCGGCCCCGTCCTCGTAAATCCGCTCCGGAAAGGCGATACTGCAGGACCTTAAACTTGATAAAAATGACCGCTGAATCGGCGAAATCGAGCGGCAGTAATCGCGTTAGGCGGTCAAAAATGGAGCGCGCGCCGCTCGGTATTTTGGCAGCAACTGCCGCCGCATTTTCCGGACGATGTAGCGCGCCGATCGGAGATTGAGGATTATGGAGCCGCGCTCGGCGAGCTCGTCTAAATCGTTGCGAAAATGACTCTCGCCGCTCGTCGCGACCTTTCCTCGCGACCGAGTCGATGACCAGCGCGAGCGCTCGCCTCGCGCTCGGAGAAACAATCAGTTGCGGCGCCCGAAACTTGGCTAATCGGCGAGCGGGGGGCTTTGCGTCGGCGATTCGCGCGGGAAGGCAATTAAATAGCGACTGGTCTGATTGAGTCGCCGGGATTTCGCGTCGATGCTTTGGCTCGAGTGTGCTTTCGGATTTGTTTGCGTTTGACGTAAGCTTCAGGGTTCGCTTGATTTTTGGGACGCGCGGATTAATTTAGTGTCTTTTTTTGCAAACTTTGTTCTCGTTAGCGGAGCTCGTGAACTTTGGATTCCCCAATTATATTTTTATAAGCTGTATTGGTTTTCCTTATTTCGTCGAGTTTAAAAGCGATCAAAGTTGCTAATTCAGATTATCTTCGAGTCAACGTGTCACGGATTTGTTGTATATTAATTTATATACGTAATAATTTAAATGTGCAGCTGAAAAATTATTAATGTTTTATACATATGTAGACGGAGAAAAGTCGCTAGTAAAATTTACCTTAAACTTACGTAAAAATTGCTTAAAAAGTTAAGCAAACATGGTTAAGTAAACTTTACTCAGCTTCGTAAGTAAATTTTACCGCATCGAAGGCGCCATTTTTCTTTCTGTCCCTCTCGCACGTGCGGTGGCTTACTGAATAAAGTAAATTGTACTAGCAATTTGTCTCCGTGTAAACATTTGCATGCAGAAGTTTTTAAAATTCAAAATATATTTTTCGAAGAGTTCTTTAAAAATCGACTTCTGAATGTGCAAGTTGAAAAAGTCCTATCTACTCGTTTCAAGCACAAGTAGTTCCATTCTAAAAATGAGATTAAATTTCAAAACTTCGAACCTATTATTATTACCATCCTGAATACTCTATTACAATATTATACATTTACATGTGCATAATTTACATATAATCAACAGAACAATAACGCTAAACAGAACCATCTGTTGTAATTCATACAATTAAATATTCTAACACGCCCAAACTTTCCACATAAACAATAATTCTCGACCGACGAAACAAAACATTTTAATCACCTCGAACAAATTTCCCATCCCCCCCCCCTCCGCGAGTCGCGCCGTCAATTCCGCATCCAAGTCGAGAGAGCTTAAAAACATAGCGGAGGTCCAATTTTCATGCAAAACGGATGAAGTTTTGATGTATTCTGGGGTAACAGTGGCGGCGCCATTTTGATTGTCGAAGTTCCGAGTACACTGCCGGCATTAGGACCCGCCGTAACTCGGTATCGCCGCCCAGCCAGACGGAGAAGCAGTTTATCTGAAAAAATAAGCGAGGATGTACATACACTTAATCGACCGTAGCGCGGAATTATCTCGTTGGTATTCCGCGGACGATTCGATTGGACCTGTCGCTGCCATTTTCTTGTTCGCACCTTTCTCCTCCCATAACGTAAAGGACCTCAGGGGGGGGGGGGATTAGACGTTACAAACATCAGTAAGTAGTTGTAAGGCGACGAAAATCAGAGTTAAATGAGTATTATTTTCATTTCTAAAATTACAAATATTGGAATAAATAAAATTTCGAGATTATGTTGGAAAAGATAATAGTATCTAACTTTACCTTTATATGAATTTAAATATTTGTAGTGTTCATCTACTGGATACGTGTCCAAGTACTCGAACCAAATACATCATCCTCTCAAAGTATTCTGGTATTTTAACAACTATTTTTTCTCATTTACTCAAAAAAGATTCCTTAAATACAATGAAACAAATGTTTTACCTAATCAAACGATTTTCCTCGAATAAAATGTCATTAAAAATCTCCGCGCAGCAAAACTGTCCAACTATTGTTTCCCTCACGTCAAGAGTAATGCGTCTTGCAGCTCGCGTTTAGCAAGTAATGATGACGCGGTGGGATTAAGCACGTTGCACGTGTTTATCAATGCATCGGCTAGCCGCTCAGGAGATAACCGTTTTGCCTAGGTGTGTTGCGTCCGTCTGCTTTGGGTATTGAAAGAAACGTAACGTAAATCAATGAGATTCCTGGGGAAGAGGTTTGAAGCAAACAACAAGATACTTTTTTGCTGTGTTGTTCCCCTGTGGTCTTGGCTTTATTTTTTTTGGGTACATGTGTGAAAAGCGTTATTGTAATGAATGTATACGAGCAATAGGAAAGTCGAAGGAGTTGATAATAGTACATTGTGCAACAAGGGGAGAAAATGAGCTATTTCTAGCGAGGGTGAGGTATTCAGCACGAGTCGGAGACAGAGACGAGTGCTGAATATACCTCACCCGAGTCTGATATAGCTTTTCTCCCCGTGTTACATACCGTGTTTTTGTCAACGAGGGAATGAATACGTATTAAAAAATTATATATATGTATATATATATATATATATACACGCAAACATACATGTAAAATATTATATATATGTAAAAAATGTTAGCGGGGAAAAAAGTCATTTTTCCCCGCTCGGACAAACGATTTTGACAAACGTTTGGAATGCTCGATTTTCGACGCTACTTTCTAGCGTGATGTGCTCGAGTTGGGAAAATATATTTGTGATAAATCGAAAGGTCGTATCATCAGATTAACTTTATCAATCGATATTTGCAACCCTTAATCATTTCGAAAGCAAGTGGCGGGGTTTAATTTGATATTTAGAGGCGGCTTTGCGCCGTTAAATTTGATATCACGTCACGTATATGATCGGAGGTGCAAATATCATTGAAGCTGCATACTCGCTTTATTGGGATTGTTGAGATGACAAAACGTGATTCAATAACGTGTTTCTAGGAAATATTATCTCTACTCCAATCATTATGGTGAAAATCAATATCTTTTATCCTTGCCCGTGTAAACGAAGTCCTTTGAAAAGAAGGGAATTTTGATTAAACGGTAATTGTTTGCTACATTTTTAATTTTGTAACTTTAATTCATGTGTGAAATAAAAATGTGTGTGCAAATAGGAATGCGTTCCACATAAAGTACACTGAAAACGACGTGGAAATGCGCTTGAAGCAAAATGTCCTTTTTAAATATGATAATATCATTTTAATGCAACGAATTTTTGGTAAATTAAATAACTATCAAATTTTGCTTTTATGCGTTTGAAAAAGCTTAAATGACTCAAATTTACAGTATCGAGAATATTCTTCGAATGATTGATGATTAGCATTAATATTACGATAAAATCTCTTTTGTAGTCTCTGTCATTTATTAAATATAATTTCACTTTATTAAATGACAAAGACTCCAAAGCAGCTTCTCTCATTTAACATTAAAAACGAATAAATTTCTTCCGAGCCTTTATATATATCATTCGATAAATTCTTTAATCTACCAACACGAATTTTCCGCCTCCGTAAAAAAAAAGAAACTTACAAAACCCCAGCGGCGGCCTCAAAACGCCAGAGTTCATAACAAAAGCAATTAAAAACCCGTTAAAATCCACCAGCCGTAATCTAAGCACTCACGGCTCGCTTTAAACGGAACATAAAGTCGGGCAAATCCCGAGCTGGCAGGGCGGCCGCGAAAAAAGATTCGCTCGCGAGGCTGGAAACCTCCCCCGGCGCGAGGAGGTTATAATCCAGGCGCTTTTTTCCCGCCCCGAGCCAGGAGCGCAGCTGGCCGCTCGTATCGCCTCTCTCTCCTCCTAATTTTCATTAAGCGCTGACGAATGAATTCGCGGGAGCGATTTTTAATGTCGGGGATTAGGCCGGGGAGGGGGCTTTGTAATGAAAAAAATCAGGTGAGTGACGGCGGGTATAGGTACGGGGATTTGCCGTTTTTCGCCTCTCCGCCGAGTAATTGCCCGGCGATCGGATATTTGTCTTTTATTTTAAGGTTTTCATCGTTTTCAAGACCCCTGTAGGCCATGACAGCTAAAAAGGCAAATACCACTACCACAAGGAATAAGAAGAAAGAACGGACCTATGTGTCCTTATGTGTTCAAGTGTCTATCGACTAGAGGTCCTAATCTATTAACTATGCGTTGAGGAGGTTATGTCAGTTTTTATACTTGATAACGAATTATTTTTTTAAATTGCGCTTAATAAGTGCACACAAGTCAATAACTCTATTACTGACTTGTGTGGAGAAAGTTTTGATTACAATTATGCAGTGCCCATGATTATGCAAATGACGGTAGTGGCAGTCAATATCAAATATCCTATCCCATTTTGGAGGATAATTTTGCTTATATTTTAATTCAAAAAATAAAAAATCATCCAGGTTTATATAGTATTCAATAAAAAAATCTAAAGGTGAAAAATCAAAGATTTGGAGTGCAATTGCTGCAGAGCTACAGGAAACAGGTTATACTTTTTAATATAATAATTGACTAATACTGTTTTCTGTTACAAAAGTCAGTGTTTATGCTATTTCAAGATATTTCTTTTCAATTGAATATTGCGAAAAAAGATGGAAGCGACTAAGAGTACTTTGCTAAGGAACTTCAAAAACGATTGTTAAACAATCAATCTACATAAACGGCCATTATATGAGGCAATGTTTTTTTATATCCATACGTGATCCAGAGGAAGTACGTATTTCATATCATTTATTCTTTTTATTGCAAACAACATGATTAAAACCAAAATATAAATAAATATTTTCTTATTTACTTCATTCGTATTAGTATGAACTTATTAGTTTTCGGCGGCGTTCAATTCGTTCGGGAATTTGAAGGAGAGACGGTCTGGAGCGCGTTTAATTATTTGTTGGTTTGTTATTGATGAGTGAATATTTACCGGTCAGTTATTAGATACAAATGTTTGAGTTCGTTAATAACGTGATTTAAATTGTAACGTTTTCTTTTTCCTCCGGATAGGTTTCAGCGTACGCCAGGGTTGATTTTAGGAATTAATAAAAAATATGAGCACCTCTAATAGTCATCGGTTCCTAATTTTGTCATGAGAAGTGTAAAAGGTTATGATGCGCCACGAAGCGGAATTAATTTTATTTTTTACGACTGACACTTGGAGGCGCATGTGTGTATTTGCACCATTTTACCAGGTCTTTCCGACAGGGAGTTTAATCCTTCCTAATTGTATTTTATTATTCAAATTTTCTAATGAATCTGAAAAAATAAATTTCATTAAATTAACCGGATTTTTCACAACGCGTTGACTATTCTTATTAAATGATACTTTAAATTTTGTAATAATAGAAAAGAATCTCGTAATATGGACCGAAATCTAATATCGAACGACGTCAGTCTCAAATATTCCCAAGTAGCAGCAACAGCTGCTGCGGTATTTAAAGTTCTTTTTAGAAGAAGCGGCAGAGCGAAACTTCAATATTACCGGCAGTAACTAGATATTCAAAGCTGACTTTATCTGATAGCAGGCAGCTTTCGATATCAAATACTATTTCCTGGTGTTTAAGAAATAGGATGAGTGTCGAGCAACGGAAATAAATTTTTAAAGTTTCCAATACGATTTCAGCTTACTACTGAACGCTTTCAATTCTATCAACTTTATTAAAAGAAAGAGTACGATTCGTACACATAAGAATCGTACACAAAAGCCGACCCTCACGTTGCCGACAGTCTTAATATTCTCCATCCATTATCAAAATTACTACTGAAAGCATAGATGAATTAGTTTTTCCTCCACTTCTTTGAAAACACTGTCGTTCTGCAAAATTTTCGCTCCGTTGCCTATAAATCGAAATTAATTTTCACAAAACAGAGCCAATAAATTAGCAGACAAAATTTTCACTCCTTCAAAATTCAAATTTGACGGAGCGACATTTTTGTTTGAAAACTAATGAATCAAATGCATTCAAACGATCTTCAGAATATCATTTCGCGCAATAATCTGCGGACCAGAAATACAAAATTTAGCTTGTAGCTAAAAGAAAATTAAAGATTTCAACCTTCAAAAGCTTTTTAATTTTTATTTTTGCTTTGTTACGTTCCATTTAGTACACGATACTGTTAAAAGTATCCTTAAATTTAATTTACTTTTAATGTACACAACTTTACATTAAATTGAGATTGTACGATCCGTGCACATATTAATCGTGCAGAACTTATCATAGCCCAACATATCTGTATACAAATTTTACCAATGCTAAAGTGGAGAATTAATTTGTGAACAATATTTTCTGCATGATTGGAATTGTACTATCTCTATTAAAATCGTTTCTATTAATTTTTTATTGTTTTCTTCTGACTTTAACGTGCTTCCACATACTTTTAAATAAACTCATAATCCGATAATATTTAAAGGACAATTTAATAGCGAACGAATTAGCCGCTTATTCCTCAAAAATGGTATAAAATGGTCCCAACCCCAAAACGTCAACAGTATAAATCCATCTCAACCAGCTCCGTAATCGCTTTAAGCCGAATAAATGCATAGAGACGAAGCCGTAACTAAAATACGGGATATCACCGGTGTTTTTGCAATTATTTATGTAAATATCATCGAAGCTCCGCGCGGCGACTGTCCCCTTGATTATTTCAGGCTGATCAGGGGCCGGAGAATGCGTTGTGAATTTCCATTATCTCCATTTACTAATCTGAGTTTATTCGCCGCGTGATAATTCAATTGCCGCCGCTGTAGCGTGAATTCTAGATTAAGGGAGCGGCGCGCGCGGGAGTTACGTTTCACGTGCTTGGCAAATTAATTTATTGCTTAGCATTCGTTGGAAATTCTTGGGAGTATTTCGAGCGCGAAATACTGCATCGAACGGTCGTTTGTAACTGTTGCTTTTTCCGCTTTTTCGAGGCTGCGCCGTCAAGTAGAAGCGCGCTTTCTTTGCTCCGGAGGTATACTGGGGATTTTAGCATTTTTGCTCTTTAAAAAACTGGATGCGGAAAAAATGTGTGCCTGACTTTATCGAGGAGAGTCTTTGGCTGCAATTCACGCGCTTCGATTCGAGAGAACGTTCGGTACGTTTAAATTACAATGAAGTATTTCGGGCGAAAAATTTGGAGGCCGCACAACTCGGAACCTCACAAACGACCTCATTTCGGTTGCTCAATTAAAGCAAAAGTGAGAATTCGGTGAAAAAAACTTGCACAATCTCGACGATGATTGCGAGTAAAAGTGAGCATACATCACTTGAATTCCCCAATTTTTTTCTTGTCGCAGAAAAACGTAAACGATTAACTACAGGCGTAAGAACAAGATTTGTTACTTTGAAATAAAGCAATATTATGTCTTGAACCACGCGGTTTTTTCTTATTTATGAATTAAAACGCGTTTACTTGAACGTTATTAATTAAATCTTGGATATTTATTTATTCATAAACAATCTTTACAATTGGCAACAAGTTCCGCTTTAGTTTGAAAAGGCTGCGTTACACTCGAGGGATTTAAAATTAGAAATAACAATTAGTATAAGTACAATTATATGATAACTTAATTAGAAATTAAAATAGTAATTTAAATACGAGTTACAAATATATTGACTGACTTCTCCTTAGGTTTCCGTCGTCAAGCCGCTGAGTACTACAATAAATGAAAGCGATTGTCTTTTTGAGTTAATTATAATGTTATTTATTTTGACAACATTTGGGCGATTTTTGTAGCCATCTTCAGGTCTATAATTAAAATATTTTTTATTTAATTAGAATAAGTATAAATAAGTACCTTCGCACTTATATAATATAAATCTCACCCATGGTTCAGTGAACTTGTCGATAACGTTATTCTTTTCGCTCAAATAATATGCTATTGTTGAACAAGACTCTTTGTGCTAAAATAACGTTTTGATTATTGATTGTAAAGTAATACGTTTAAAATATGAATTAAAATTGGCGAGTGCTGTCTAACGAATTTTTACATTGATTTTTCTTTTAAAACAAATTATTCCCAGTTGATTACAATCGAATTATTGGGTCAATTTGCATTCAATGCAGAGATTTTATTAGAAGCAAAGTTTTATTTAAATGTACCCAATAATGATAAGTAAACAAAACTCAAAAATAGAAAAGCCGTCGAGAAAAATCTAAAAACCTAAAATCGTCACTATTTTTTAAATTAAGATGCAACAAGTAAACAATTGTTAAACAAAATTACCTTTCATCCTCTAAGATCTTTTAACTAAAGGCACTTAGATTTCCCCCAAATTCCGAATTCATTGAAGAAAAGCTTTCCCACTCGTGAACTCTCGCGCGAGAGCGAGCCTCGTAAACGGCTTCAATTACTCCCCGACACCGAGAGAGAGCGAAGTCTTACTTCCGAGCTCGCCCAGAGAAAAAGCCAGTCAGAGGAATTCGCGGTGCGTACGAGAGAGTCGCGCACCGAAGCGGAAGATACAAAAGCCGTGGATCCGCGACAAAACGGACGGAGGACGACCTCCATTCCTCCTCTCCGGCTTTCCCTCCCTCCCCGTACACAAAGCCGAGAGGAGAAAAATAAAGGGGGAGCGAACGTCTCCTGATTATCGTCCTTCGGCGAGGGGGAGCCCGCCTCTCTTCTTCTTTTTTTTTATTAGTTCGAGAACCGTCCGATCCGCGCGCCAGATTGTCGAGATATTTATCTCGCGCGCGCGGCGAACGTCGGGAAGGGAAGGGGAGCGCGGGAAGGACTGTTTTATTTCGGGAGGACACCGCGCCGTTTTTACGGCCGGCGGAATTTCGCACTTTCCCGCGCGGCGCCGCTCGGGGATGTAAAGCGCGAATTTTCGGGGTTACCGCCGCGCTTTTTATCGGCGGCTCTTTTTTACCGCGGAAATGATGCTTTTTAAACGCAGACGGATGAAAATGCGCTCGTCGCCGAGTGCGATTTAATTAAACGCCCTTCGGAAGAGTGTCGCTTTGTTTGGCGGGGAAAGTTTTGCTCTTTTTGTCGCCGAATCGAGAAAGTTCCGAATTTCAAAAGATTCCGAGGGTATGAGCATAATAAAAGCATAAAAAAGATGCATTAGAAACGTTATCGATGGTAATGGAGAGGCTGATCCCAACGACCTCTCGAGTCTCTGTAGTAAAATTTCCGGCAAAGTTTTATACGCCGCCGTGAATGAGGAGCCCGTTAAATATTTAATAACTGTCGATGCTAGTTACTAAAGTAATTAAATGAATTTATGCAAGTGCCGTTTTACTTATAGTACAGGCGTAATTAAATTATCTTGATAGTACGATATCCCATCGTTTCACCTTATAAAAAGATTTTTTTTTCGGGTAATCTTACTTGTCGCAAGTTGTAAGATTCTTTTTGTTGTGTTAATTTAGAGTCTAGCTTTTATTAGCTCGGTATTTAACTTTCTTAACAATAAAAATTAACCATGAAAAATAGTTCAGTAAAAATTACTGACGCATTGTTAGACTACCAAATAAAAAAGAAAGTCCATACTTTACGGAAAAATTGTATAAAAGTTAGTCAAATTGTTTGATAATTTTATGGCTTCAGCTATAGTCTGCGTATAATAACTCTCTTAAAGCAGCCGAGTCCTCGCAGATTTTAATTAAAAAAATAAACCCAAAGCAGTCCAGGGAAATTACACGTAAATCATCGAAGTAGATAAATCCTCCGCTGAAAAGCAGCCCGCGAACGCTAATCGAGTCTTGATGCTCACCGTATCAAACAGTCATTGCCTCCGAATTTCCCCCCTCGCCGCTAATTAATAAGCGATTCGCCGATCGCGATGCGGCCGTAATCGGGCCAGTCGGCCTCGGTTGCCCGTAAAGAAAGCGGGGGAGCGATTTCGTTGTTCCCGAGTCGAGCACAGCCCCCGGCGGCCCTGCGAATCGCGCACGCGTTGATAGGAAAGGACGCGGCCGCCCTTTCCCGCGAAGGGAGGCCCGATCGGGGGCAACGAACGCGCGGAGACGGATCTGCCGAATTTCGTCGCGAGGGAGAGCAGCCGGATGGAAGGACTTCGATTTTCGATTGTAAGGCTGCTCTCGCGGAAATTCTAATCCTTTTCTTAAGTGGCTGACGGACGCCTTCAAGTGGAATATCATTGAGGATGCGGAAAGAAGGGAGAAAATGTATGAATTTTAGGCGAAACGATTTTTCGGAATGTAAGCTTGAAAGATTTCGCGGGCTAAATAATTATATATTAGCTAGATGTAGTACTTCAGAATGGCATAAGAAACGGATCGAGAGAAGGACGACGAAACGAAATTATAATATTTTGCTTATTTTCCGTCGGAAGGAGAATTTGAAATTATTTATTACTTGATGCTGTTTGCTTGCATTTCGATAAACCATTCGTTTTTTCGTAACCTAAATTAAATTCATACACGTAAATTCAAATTTCAACGTCAGATTTACGTATCCACAGGTGAATTTCAATGTGTCTGCCGCCCGCACCCAAGTCCAACAAAACTTGGCACCCAAAGCCCAGTTATTAGCAGTTCGACAGCCGATCGGCAGGATTTCCGACAGATTCTGCCGGGCTTTTGTAGCCAAACATCGGCTAATAAACCCGGTTAATCAATGCCAACAGGCTTCGCTCCGACTACTCGCGTTTCCCAGCGATCCTCGGCCGCCGCTAACTGCCCTCAGCCGCTTCCGCCGAAAGCTTTCTGCCGAGTTCGGGGGCTGTTTTTCCCCCCCGGCAAGCGGCGAAGAAACTCGATCGCACGGAACGGCCAAACGAAGCGCGGGAATTCAGCGGGTCAAGAATGCTCGCGATTTACGCCAATTCCGTTATTACCGCGGATTGGAGAGAGGCTCGGAAGCGGCGATGATTAAAGAAGGGCAGTTTTCGAGGGCCGTTAAGTCGGGGGCGAGGAGGCACGGCGGGCATGCCGGTGTAATTTCGCTGCGCGGAATTCCGTTTGCGAGTGCGACTTTGTTGTAAACAACGCCGACTCGATTGTCCGCTGCGTCGTTATAAACTTGCCGACTCCCGCCGCGGCCGGACTATTTCTCCGTGTACTTACACTTCCAGTACACGTTCCCGTCCACTTTTCCAAGTCTACGGCTTCGGTAACTGGGCTTTTAGGGGCGCTGCCGTTCGACGCTGCTTTGAATAGGAATTGACGGTTTTATTTGTTATACGGGGTGAAAAACTGCAGTTTGATAACATGTCTCGACTGACCTATTTTTTACGGATTCACGGAGAAAAAGTTTCAGTAAAAATTACTATACAGTTTGGAAAAACGAGCACAGACTGCCAGAACCCAAAAACTACCATACTCTTTTGCCAATTTTAATGAAATTTTAGTAAAAATTCGTGTAATTTTATTAAATGTTGTTGAAATTTCAGTAAAATTTACAAAAAAGTATAGTAAATTTTTGGCTTTTGGCAGTCTGTGCTTCCATTACCAGAAAGTTTAGTAATTTTCATTGAAATATTTCTCTCCGTGTATCCTGCTGAATTACTTCTATATAAAAACGAAAAAAATCTGCATTTTCGACTGCGCAAAAACTTCCAAAGTCCCCTCAAACTTCTAAATATGCTCCGCATTCGTAGCTGGCAAAAAAAAGTCGAACAATACCCCCCGCTGCCCCCTACAAATACTTAGATCCTCAAAATAAACAGCGAACAAAACTCCTGCAGAATATTCGAAAAAGATTACTTCCGCAGGGCGAATCCGCGCGCGAAAAGATCAGCGAGGAGGTGTAAGCAGCGCCGTATCCTCTCCTGCAAGTTTAATAAAAAGCTTTCAGCACCGCCCCCACCGGCTCCTCGGAAATGCAGGAAGAAAATCGGCCCGACCCTCCCGTCCATCGGCTATTTATATATATACGCATTCGGTTGGTCAAAGCCCGTCTCCCCGGCAAGGAAACAAAGCTTCCCAGATAAGCAAAGACAGATAGCGGAAAATAGAGGAGAGAGAGAGAGAGAGAGTGACTCTCGTCCCCTCGGACGAGTGTCCCTCTCCATGACACTTGTAGTGCGCGCCTTGCTCTATATATCGTCCCCCCGGCTCCCCGGAGATGCTCGGACTCGCGCCGGACTCCGGGCTGAAAACACGGCGCGGTCAGGTCCCCTGCTTTTAATCTCCCGGGGCCGCGCCGCTGGGAAATAAAGAAGAGGAGGCCCGCAAAAAGAGCCTCTCTCTCCTAAGGGCGCTACCCTGGTAGAAATCTTACGTAGTTTTTGACTAATGAATAGCCAGAAATGCGAATTCTGGTTTAGTTTTGACTAGTCGCTAGCTAAGCATTGCGTATTTTCGTCACGCTTTTGAAGCAGAATATGGCTGCT
>JAWWEM010023269.1:0-19138 GCA_035582935.1 Ormyrus thymus | reverse complement strand
TGTGTATTTAAAAAGCGAGCGTGCGTTTAAAATATTACAAGAATTGTTGTAATACTGAATTTGTGTAATGGCGATATTATGTACTTTGAAAGCCAATAAAATTCCATTTAAACAGAAACAAACTTGCAGTGGCGGGGCACGGATTGGCTCAAGTGTTTAAGGCGTCAGTCTTACCTGCTCGATACAATGCGCCTAAGTAGGCTCGGGATCGAATCCTGATTAATGCGATTTTTTCGGAAGTCGTTTTTAATTAATCAATATTTCCAATTCGAGACTGCGTCGTAGTTATCATTGATGTTTATCAATTAATTGATAAAAAAATTGCGTTTGTTAATAAAATCCTATATACATGGCACTGAGTTTGTAATAAAGTCCTACCAGGAAAATCGAGTGTGTCAACACGTATACTAGGTAAAACTAAGCGTTGCGAAGTGCTCTTCTCGTCTCTCTTAGGTACCATGTATTTAAAAAACGAGCTTGCGTTTAAATATTACAGTAATTGTTATAATAATTCAGAACTTGTGTAATGGCGAAATAGGCATGTATCTCATGCCAATAAAATATACTTCAATTTTTAAAATTTGCAGTGGAACATTGGCTCAGACGGTAAGTGTTACCTTCGAAAGACAAACATCGATTAAGACGCATTTTTCCAAAAGGAGAATTACCTGGATTTATCGGCGATGGAGATCGAGTTCAAATAAAATGAATGCTATTCTACTTATTTACATGTTCTTCATTCAATCTTCTTTCCTCAAAATTTTGAAAGTAAAAGTCCCATTGGACATGTGTGTTGGGTAGTGGATAATATGTCGAATTGTTAAGAAGCTAATAAACAGGTACTGTACCGTAACATTTATACTCTTATTTTGAGTTACGGGCCAATATAAACAAAAAAGCATTGATTCAAAATCCATAAATATAATTTTGTTTGTAAGACGAAATGCAAATAACTAGAAATTGTAGTATAAAAAGATAAAGAAATTTTAAGTAATTGAATATAATAATTGTTAATGTTTAATTGTAAGAAAATGAAAAACGCCGAATTTTTATAATCTTAAAATAGTTTGTTATATTTATAAAAGAATGTAAAAAAATGTTTCTATATTTTGTAACTTTAAAATCGTTAAAGTCCAAGGACACGGTGGTAACAATTTTGAGCTGCTAATTTTTGGCAAATAAGTTGTAAAAATAATTTGCTTATAAATAATTTAATTATATAATTTATTTTAATATTAATGTCACGTAAATATAGATAATTGTATTATTTGGGAAAAATAATCACGCGAATTACTAAATGTTTGTAATGTTTAAACAAGTTCCTTATTGTCAACATTGCCATCAGGTCACATGGATTAAATAAATAACTAAGCAGTCATGAAATATATCATTTTTAGTCTTTCTTTTTTTACAAAATTATTGCATATTGTAAATGCAAATGATGTTTTTAAGCGATTCTCCGCCTCTTACCTTGCTCATTGATAATAAAATAAAGAAATTAACAGTAAACATTCATATGTCTGCGATGTTTACAAACAATTGAGATGTATTCAATAGAAATAAGGAGCCTTTCAGCTTAGAGTAAAATTTTTTAAAATTTGAAAAGCTTAATTGCCGACTTTTTTCAGTCAAACCAACCTTTAGACAATAAAAGATCCCCATAATTGTAAACTTTCAGCTAATAAATGCTTTGAAATGTCCGAAGCCTTACGACCAGGTACATCGTCCAGAGAGTTTCAAGACAAGCGCCGTGACTACCTGAGAACCTGAGAACAGACTTTAATTATAGTGCGTATATATCGATCGCAGCACTGTGCTCTCGAGCCTGGAGGGGATGCCGTTCGAAGTAGAGGTTACAATAGTTGGGCGAACTCAGCCAATAAGAGAGCTCGGCTCCGAGCTTGTAGGCGGATAAACGATCGCCACGCCTCTTCCCTTCCACCTTCCGAGTCGACAGTTAAAACGTTCTTTCTGCAGCACTCTAGTCAGTTTGAACCCGTGAAGCAAACCGATCACGTGTCTGCCTCTGAGTCATTTGGCGTTTTGGTAGCTTCTGACTCGTGTTTACTATTGCTCATATCATCGTCGGCGACAGTGAAAGTTTACAAGTGCCAAAATGATCAATTCACATCAGCCGTACTCGACTATGGTCTCTGGCCTGTTTTCCGGCGTGGACATGTCCATGCCCATGGCCAATCAGAACAATCTCATGCAGGCTCATCATCAACATCAACAACAACAACAGCAGCAGCAGCCACAAGTCAGTCCCAGCCAAGAGCACATTAAGAGACCGATGAACGCTTTCATGGTCTGGTCTCGGATCCAGCGACGCAAGATCGCCGTTCAAAATCCGAAAATGCACAACTCCGAAATCTCGAAGCAGCTCGGCGCCGAGTGGAAGCAGCTCTCCGAGGACGAGAAGATACCTTTCATCGAGGAAGCCAAGAGGCTTCGGGCCTCCCACATGAAGGAGCATCCCGACTACAAATACAGACCGCGTCGCAAGCCAAAAACGCAAGCCTCGATCGCCAAGACGTCTCAGCTGTCCAATCCAGGATTCGCGAGTTTCCCCCTGCCGTACTTCACCACCGCTCCGAACGCCGCGGTGCACCATCACTCGCATCCGCTCGAGTATTCGCACCCGCTCACCGGATATTTCGGCTCGCCCTTCGACGTCCACCTCAACAAAATAGTCTCGGGCGCCTCGCAAGTGCCCACGAGCGTACCGTCCGACATCAACAGCAACAACATGGCATCGGCGGCGGCGGTGGTCAACAGCTTCTACAGCAACCTCTACAACACGAATCAAAACAAGATGCCGATCCCTTACGGCTCTCCGAGCTCGAATTCGCACCTCAGCTCCCTCTTTCCCGGCGCGGCCCATCATCACCTGGTAAATCCGAATTTGATGTTCTCGCCGAGCCACACGAGCAGCGGCAGTCTCACCAGCAGTCCAGCGACGACGCCGGCCTCCTCGGGATCCTCGAGTACTCCGCCGAGTCTCGACGTCGATCAATTGAGGCGTCCCGTGTCGTCTATGTATTAATAACTTTCTTTGCTTTATTTTCACGCGCGCTGAATTCTGTCCTTTTTTTCTTCTTTTTTTTACATTCCAAAGTGTCGGACGCGGCTGGTTAGAGATTATTTTAAGGACGTTCATCGGCAAGAATTGTATAGCTAAAAGTTTAGCGCGAGCAGGGGCGAAGGTATTTTTCGGAAAGTATCCCCACTCCGCGTCTAAGAGTTGTTCTTCGCTCAGTCGAAATCGGCAAATTAATACAACTTAAAATTACCGTAAGGCCTAAGTACGGAGGGGCTATATTTCGCCTTTCTGACACTACGGCTGGTGTATCTTTTAAGTTTGTTATCAATCGTGTCGATTTCCGATCAGCATCGTATAGTCGTATGGTATAAATAGATTAGTCGGTGGGCGTTTACGAAATTCTTGAACGTGCTAGCTTTAGTCTATCGAATTTGTTAAGTGTAAGTCATAGTTTGTAATAGAAGAAATCTTATTTATCTTGTAAATAATAATTTTCCTTAGATCAGCATTATCTTATGAAGACACTTTTTTTGATACCGCATATCGAAAAAGAAAATATAGATACTTTTTTAATTCAGTGTTCCCGTAACGAAAAGTTAGTCCACGATTGTCAATGCCTCATTTAATCTTTAACAAGTAGTTCGGTTATAACTGTGATTTTATAAGTGTAATTGTAAAAACTTAAAAATGTATATTTGTCGTATGTACAAAGTCACATGTATAGCGATTGTTAGATTAAGGAAGCGTTGTAAGTAAAATCTGCGAGTAAAAATGCTTGAGTGCTTGAGTACCAAATTACGAACATTTAGCG
Source organism: Ormyrus thymus (assembly GCA_035582935.1). NCBI lineage: Eukaryota > Metazoa > Arthropoda > Insecta > Hymenoptera > Ormyridae > Ormyrus > Ormyrus thymus. The sequence goes on along the minus strand of JAWWEM010023269.1, from coordinate 15,284 downwards.
ATTTGGATAAGAAAATGTCAAGGAAAGAATTAAGATTATGATTTATTGTTTTTTAAGAGAACGTCATTGCATGCTAAGAATCAAACATTGTAGACTTGCGCTTTATTTGTAAAGAAGGTACAAATATTACTACAAGTAATTTTGTTCGAATAAAAGGTTGTAATCACCGATTTGTTTTTAAAATTAAGATTGAGGTTTTTATATAAGGTTTTATATATAATTTAAAAGAATTACATTTCTGCTAAAAAGTTTGTTGCTCTAAGTCTTGAAAATCTTAAATATTCCTCGATATTTTGGCACGCTAAAATAAAGATAGTGAACAATTAAATATCTTTCTTCGAAATTTGGAGAATAAAAAATTTATGTTTGTATAATTTAATAAACTGTGATAAATTAAGTAAAATCTTTTCAGAGAAAGAATTTTATAAAACGCTAAAGCTCATTCTGATTTATCGAATAATGGAATGAAAAGATTATTGAACATTATACCTCAGTATATAAATTCTAGATGACAACACTCGAACAATTTAAGGCTTTTTATTTTATTTAACTTTGACTTTCGTGATATTTCAATGATATGACATAAATGATATTTTAATAAATTTTCAATAATCGACAGAGATGTGCAGTAACATTTAAGTGTGTAAAAATAGTGTTTGTGCACTCTACAATGATAAAGTTTCACTATTTTTATTTTAGAGTATAATGAATTAATTTCATTATAATAATTTAATGTCTTGATATGTTTTGTTAAACCATACCGTCATTTGTTAAGTACTTATTTAAATGCATCGTCGAATAGCAAAATTTACGAACTCTTAAATTTGTTGTACAATGAAAATCTTTTTTATTTCTAAATATATTTCGTTATTTGAACATAATCGTATATTTTTTTTCTATTGAAATTACAAATCCCTCTTCTTAAAAATACATAAGTTATAATATTTTCGATTCATTTAAAATCAATAAACAGATTGCTATACAGTATAAAAATATGATTTATTCAATATCCCCTTAAAACATTTTTAACCCCAGTCAATAAATTTTTGGACAAAACAATACGTTTTTAGATTAGCATGTAAAGGCATATGACAGTCATCCTTTTAGGTGCTATTTTAACCGATAGAGATTTTAAATTAATTATTTTATTCAGTACCGAATCTTAATTAATATTGGTTTTGATATCAGCAAAACATTTTATTACAATTGGCACCAAAATGCTACTAATTTATTACGAAAGAATTGCATTATTAATTTTACGAATTCCTTCTTAATCCATTGAAAGGCTATTTTTTTCTGTAAAAAGTTAAGAAATTAAATATGCATATGTAGAGTATTTTTATTGTTCTTAAGCTATTTGCAAAACATACAATAAGAAAAATCACAGCAGCTCGCGGCCCGCATAAGAGAAAAAGGCTCGCAGAGCGGGCCGAAATTTCATTACACCATACCAAAGCTGACACAATAATTCATTCTATTCGCTCGATAAAACTAACCCCCTTCAGTCCGCCTAATTTAATGATTGTCGCGCCGTTGAATGGCAGTATGCCGTCGCCGAAATTCCCCGCGAGAAAGAACCGCAGAGAAGAATCTCCCCGGGAGGGTCGACTTTCCAGCCCGGGCGAAAGTCCGTTTCGGCGCAGCAGGATTTCGCACTTTTATGCTGCACCGCGCCGAAACGCCCTCTAAACGTATAGACTATCATTACAAGAGGGAGGCTTTTTAGGTGGCAATTTCGGGCAGTTGTCGATGGAAGAAGTCAAAGTAAGTGGCGGCAAAAATAATGTTTTTAAAGGTTTTACATAATAATGTTCCAAAACATTTATCAACTCTACAGTGATTCAAGTTGTAGAAAAAATTATTGTGATTTTTTACCATTAGAATCAATATGCCTTTTAACTCAACTTATTCGCTTTTCATTGATGCTTAGTATTTCTCTTCAAGAAACATAAAACAATAACGTATCTATGACAAAAAGTGCGAGGATTTCCAAACTATAATTGCCTCGACAATAGAAACGCTCTCCTTTCTCTCCCGCAACGATCGCAAGCCCAGGTCTGAAAAGAAACCTAACTATAATCTCCAAACAGATTTTCAACTGTTTCTCCGCTCTCGCGAGCAGCCCTTTGCAAAAGGTGGCCTGCCTACGAAGCAAAAAAAAAAAAGAAAAAAGCAGATCGAGAAAAGGGTGGTCATCGCCACACCTCGGGGCGCGAAACTTTACTCTAGGTAGCTTTATGAATGCTCGGAAGGGGTTCCCGTCGACGTCTGACGCGGAGAGAGAGAGAGAGAGAGAGAGAGCTGACGTTGATGTGTCTTTGATGGCTGGATTCGAATGTCTCGCCGAAAATTCGGGGGTACGAAAGTTTTCGAGGCTTTTTGTCCGTGAGAAAAACGGCGGCGGCTCGTTAGCTTTCTTTGGCCCGACTACCTTGCCATTCTCTTCGGATCGCAGCGCGATGTGAGCTGTTGAGATTATATGAAGTCATGTATTGGCAGATTGCTGGTATTAAAGGGAAGTTTAGAGGCGCTGTTGATGTGTATGGGAAATTTTTTATGTTAGGAGGAATCTATGTGAGAGCGGGACTGATAAGTGGTAATTTCCACTAGTTTGAAATAACAAACGTTGAATGTTATACTTTTTTTGTATTACATAGTTGCAGCTTAATTTTCCTGGTTTTTACGTGAATAACATAAGTGGCTTTATAATCAATAAAATAAAAATCATACTTTTATATAAGTTTAAAAAACCAATGCTATTATATATTTCTTTAAAACACTCTATTTTTCGTTTCCGCGCGTCCGACTTGAAAGTTTTGACGTTGAGTTCCTAAATCACTTCCCAATGATTGTCACGCCTGAAAAACAAGCCTTTTCCATTTCCGTGTCTAATTGTTACTTCGTTCGCTGTCAAAGGGTTTAATGGTTTCGGCCGCGCGTTGCGAAGCTGAAAAGGAAGTTTGATCTCAATGGGTAGCAATATAATTGAACTGAAAGTTTAAGGGAGTTTGATTTATTTAAGAATAAAAAGGCCGCAAAGGTTGCAGTGGAGCGAACGGGATCAATAAAAATTTAAGCTCGGTAAAAATGAATTTTATTTACTTATTTATTTAAGGAGAAAATCAAAGAATAATGCTGGAAAATTATGGGCAAATGAAAGTTTTTTAATGTATTTAATTTCAAATTTAAGTTTTTTCATACAACGATCTAAAGGCACAGAGATATTTGAATTTTTTTGAACATCAACTTTCACATCCAGCATCAACTTGGATATGAATCTAGTAACTTTCCCGATTTCCTATGAGAATCACTATTATTTTTTATATAGTATACAATAATTTATGTAAAATCTCTACTATTGTGGACATTTATACACCTCGGCACATGCGCAGGAGCAAATGCAGTGCAAACGTATTGCACGTACGGAGTTATTGATATACTTATTTATGCATGCGCGATAGTAATTTTTGCTCCTCTATTGGTTTGCACTACAACACCACGCCGACTTATTCCTCAGACTCAAAATTTTTCCAATATATTTTATTTCATAACGCTAAAACAGAATCTCTGAGAAACTGTGGAGCCCAGCTTTCGGGTCGCTTCAATAATTTCCGCGCAAAGGCAAGGCGTGTTATTTTATCCGTAACTCGACTGTTGTATAGAAGGCTTCGCTTTCGAAACTCGTCGGAGAGCTTATAAAACCGCTGGGCGATAATAACCAAAGACGCGCGCGCAAGCAGAAAATTAATTACCGGAATGCCGCCGCGAAGGAAAGTTATATATGCGGAGCCCTTTGAACCTATCGATTATCGCAATGTCGCGTATAGCTTTTACTTTCGTGAATAGCTTTGATATGTCGACTTATTTGCTCGGAATAAATGGCTCTACATTGCACATCATTGATGAAAGTCTATGTTGCATTAAATAATTTTATGTATATTGGAAACAGTTTTTAATTAAAGAATTAAGTCTGCAGCTTCGTTGAAATTTGCAAAACCTTATAAATCAGCTAAATTCGATTTTACATAAAAAATCGTCGTTTTGTTTTTTTTTTTTTAATTATAAATTCAGCATTCTGGAGTATTTCACATTTACAAGTGAGACATTATTTTATTCTATTAAAATATTGATTATATATCAATTTCATTTAAAAGTCTTAAGCATTGATTGCATTTGCAATCCCAAGTTGGCAGGCCTTTGAGCAGAGGCGTCACTAATTAATATTATTTGAAAAAAGTAATTAACTTTGAGTTATCTTTAAAAAGTATCTGCTTATTATATGAAATAAAATCCGAATGCGCATAACGTACTTTTCAATCAATTTCTTTCATAAATTAATTGGCACAGTCGCGAAAATAACGTCGCGCACTTTGTGATCGCATTTCATTTTTAATTGAAAACACGCGTCAAAGTTCAAAGGCTTCCAGAGTGATAAATTTATTCAAGCGAAACTGTTGAGTTTTTAGAAATTTTAAAAAAGAAAGCGTCAAGGCTAACTTATTTGTGTATTAATTAAAACTGGTTAAAATTTAAGATTCACAAATAAGATTCTAGTATTTCATTAGCACGGGTATGGTTTTTTAATTAAAAAAGTTTTAATGAAAATATTTGTTAGGAAGCTTTAGCAAGCAGATTTGTACTACACTTCTTACGAGGAAAGTGCCCGAAAACTGACTAAACCATTGAGCAATTCAATCAGCGCCGTACATATTAACGCATAAGACAAAAGCAGGCGCTTCCTCCGATCGCAAGTGGCGGAATCAATCGATCCTCGTTCGGATCGTTTCTTTTTTTTCGCGCAACATCTGCTTGTAATCTGCAGCGAGCCAGAAAGCAGCTATCTTTGTTTCGCTGAGGTCCCTGTCAGTGTTAAACCGGGCAGTAGCTAACGTCCCCATTGTGCCTCGATTGCGCACCGCCATTCTCTTGGTCCGCGAGCGTGTCATTGTGCGCGTCTCGTCGTAGTCCTCTCTCGCTCTGAAAATGCTACGAAATTTTTTTCGACGCCAGATTAAAGGTCCCACGTAGGTGATGCGCGCGCCCGGCAAGTACCCTCTCTTCTCTCCTTCTCCCGGCGAATAATGCGGTGTACTATTCAGTGGCTCGTAATCGCTCGGAAGGATGAAAAGGGGGGGAGATCGGCTCGCATGACCAATCGACAATACGCGCGCTCCTTCCCTCGGTCGGTTTTTCTACGCGGACGCAATAAGCTAGGCATTTGTGTGCAGGAGAAGCCCCCCGAGTGAGAGAGAGCGGAGATTTTATTGGGAAATTAATGCGAGCTGATCGGCAAACACCTACGGACACGATGGGCTTAGACGAGGAGGAGTGGGAGAATGGTTGACTGTGTTGATTGGACTATGTGTTTTCGAGGGTTGTCGAGCATCGCGGGGCATAATGGACATTATTTCCTGGCATTGTAAACACTTATTTCAATGCTCAGTGTGTACTCTGACGAGTTTGCGCTCATAGGCATGCTCCCTTGCTTGTTTTGAATGTTGTCCTTTTTCAATTTTTTAGTGCTGAGAAAAGTGATGATTTCAAATAGTTATAATGAACGGTAAAGCATATTTTATTGTCAGATTTCGAAGTCTGGAACATTAAGCTTTTAATTAATAGGTAATTATTCCTTTATTAAGAAATGTCGTCTGCTTGTAGAGATGTAGGCACACATAATACGGACATTGACCGTACGGAGGCAGTTTGGAAAATACACGAGCATTAGGATAGAAATTATTAGCTGGGTTCTGTCTCGATATATAGATTGATTTTCAATAAACTAAAATCATTTCTAATAACAAATTTTTGTATCCAGTTAGACGTAGCAGTAGAATTAAACCGTACTTGTCGGTTTGGCCAGCAGAAACAAGACAGAAGCAGTGACAGTCCGGGTGTTAATTGACGGAACACACTCGCCGCGAAATATATGAGACTCTAATCATTGGATCATTATCATTTTCAAACAGAGGACCGAGCAAGGAATGGAAGGTACGGTTCGACCGCTGTAAATTATAGTTATCGAATCTCTGTCAACTTGTTAACTCGGGGTATTATTGCGACTTACACGAGAAGGCTCTTTACCTGGGTAGAAAGGAATTCGAAAACGAGTACGTCGAGGTGCTTTCGTGGAAATCAATTATGGATTTTAAATACTCTCGGAAAGCGTTAAGTCGCGATTGACAAGACAATTACCATGGAGATGCGTTTAGAAAGAAAGCGGCTGAGAATCGCAGCCTCGACGATCGATTCTTCTACGTCTAATAGCAATAATTTCAGATGTTGGATTTAACAAATTCTCTGTTTGTATAAACATTTTTTAAGGCCAAAAATTTATAAAAATTTTTGCGAAACAAATATCATAATGTCAATCAAAGTGGATGTTTGTTTAGATCTATTTGTGACTTTGAATTTTATTTAGTTAATGAGCTAATTGATATAGATGTAAAAATTAAATATTGAAGAAGGCAATAAAAATAAAACTTATTTGTATTGCAATTCAAATAAAGAATATTGTTTGATAGTATTGATTTTATTTCAATATAAATTCAGTATACTTGAAGCTGGATAGCAACGATTGCAGATAAAAGTACTATCTGAAAGGACAAGTATAAATTTACATAAACATTAACTTCAAGATTACTTCAAGTATTAAAATTTTTGCTCATTTTTGAAGCGCTCAGAACTGAATAAAGTTTAAAAATTTCATTGAAATTTTAACCAAATTTCTCTCTAATAAATGAAAATGAATATTCTCATGTACTTACAGAATTCTGTGATAATCCTCTTTTCTTCTTAGCAGTTGAAAACATTAAAAAGTGAATGCATGCCCAGCAATTAATAACACTGCCTGGAGTCACCATTCGCAACGACTCGTTCAGCGTGGAAAAAGCCACCGCAACGTCTGAACTTCCCCGAGTCCCACTTGACTCGAAACCGCATCGAAAACAATCCGCAGGCTCCAGGTAAAATCTGCGAGGCGGATCGAAAACAGATCGAGATAGAACAAACCGTGCGCTTGTTCGGCCGGCAATACCTCGTTGAGCTGACGAAACAGCGAATGCGATGACCCTATTGTCGGCGCATCAGGGCACATGTACGTACACATGCTGAGACACACAGCTCGCCGGGCTCGACAATGGCCTTAATATACGATTGTTCCCGGTACGCGAGAACACATTATGACGCATAAGCCATCGGCTACCCTCTCCGGCAGGGATGCCGGACCGCTTGCACAAAGTTGCGTTTCTAAAGAAATCGATATACCGCCGGACAGTGCGCCGATATTGTCGTACAATCTTCTTACGACTTATTGTGTACTTGATTTTTACCGGTTTTTTTTTTTAGATCTGTTGCGCATTATTTGAAAATCGTTGATTAATATAAATCTAAATAGCAGACGTTACGTGTTAAATAAAATAATTGCGAGAGGATAGGTAAGGAATTATTTGCCTAATGAATAATCTCATATGTGTCCTTAACTAAAATAAACCACTGATAATTAATTCATTGGCACTTACTTTCCTCAAACATAAGATTTTGTGTTTCATTATATTATTTTTCGGAGCTAAAATCTGTACAAACTGAGGTAAGAAACGTCATTATTTTTATAAAAAAAAGTATTTCGACTAACTTCTATAACAAAAGTAATAGCTGTGTGATCCTACAATATTGAAAAAAGGCTAAAATTTTTAAATCGATTATTTCCATAAATCAGAAATATTTCACAAAATTAAAAAATATTGACTAAGATAGAAAAAAATCGAAGAAACGTAAATCATTTTTGTTCATAAAATAAAGGAAAATAAATTATACACTTAAAAAAATCATCGAAAACAAAGTCAATAAGCTTTACCTTATGAAAATCGGATTTTATACAATTTTTGTCTGAAAATATTTTTCACCGTTACTAAGGTTCCTCTTTGAGGAAGCAAAATAATTTATATAGGTCCATATATTAACTCTTACGCGCTTTCTGATCCGTGGCTTGACCGCTAGGGGGAACCTTTGCGGCTTATAAGCATATATAGCCGCAAGAACGTCTGATGTGTATCAAAAAGCGCGTTTTTTGCTTTACTATAATCTATGATTGACGCCAATATTTCTACTACTATTGGGTCCAATCATGGCTTATAATAAAGCATAAAGCGCTCCTTTTTATTAATTGATATATAATATAATAAAAAGCTGGCGTATAATGTGCTCGCAGACGTCTATTTCTACTTTTGAAAAGAATATTACAGCTGAACGAAGAAGAAAGTGAAGGAGAAATTGATCAAGACGTCCAGAGAGGACTGAAATACGCGAATTTATTAATTATTATTGGAATAATAGAGGAGGAAATGAGGGTTCGATAGAAAGGTGGCCAATTTGGAAGATATTCTATCGCGTCGTGAACCTCGTTCTTCATCGTGGTTATCGCCGAAGTAATTAAACTGTTCTTGTGGACATAGTGGGTGGAGAGGTAAACATTTGATGGAGGCTTCTCGGAAAGGAGAATCACCAATTTACGGAGCAGAATCTAGTAACATTTACTCTATAATCTCTTTAGAATAATATTACTCGACATCTTACAAGGAGAGTGTATGACATTTCGGTAATAGATTTTCCTGTAACTTTGGGATATGTTTTCTAATGTTAAAATATGAAGGGAGCCGCGTCCGTTTGACTTATGCTCGATTTTTCAAAAGTTATGTGCTCTTTTAGCGAAAATCTAAGAAAAATCGATTTTTGTTTGATCACTTATAACTTCTTAAGTATTAACGATACAATATTTTAACTCCTGGCATTTGAAAGATGAGATCGAATCTTATCGATTAATAAAAAGACATCCAAAAATCTTGATTTCTTCAAAGGTTATAATATAGCTAAATAAAAATTTATAATAAAATTAAGCTAAAATTACATGAGTAGAATTTTTTATGTTATTTTAATAACAAATTTTGAACCAATAAAGATTTTTTGATGAAATTTTTATTAATCGATAGGATCTGGTCTCACCTTTCGAATGTCAATAGTTAAAATACTGTACCGTTACTGGTTGAGAAGTTATAAGTGATTAAACAAAAATCGATTTTTCTTAGATTTTCGCTAAAAGATTTTAACGTTAGAAAACATATCCCAAAGTTACAGGAAAGTCCATTACCCAAATGTCGTACACTCTCCTTGCTAGTGGACACAACTTATACAATGAACGGAAATTGAAATCGTGCATGTTTTAACTACAATTTTTATTAAAAACTCGGAAAAATGAATGCCGCAATGAAAAATCAAATCTACAATTACAAAGTTATTACAAAAAGCGGACATTATTTCCATGATTTAAGAGATAGCCAGCAGGTAAATATCGTTTTCTTTATTTTTAAATTGCCTCGCGCTCTCTGTCCACTCGCAACAAAATGTAACGCAACGATCGAGTTATATCACACGCAATTTCCTTAACCAAAACGCTCGATCCGACACAGATATATAAAGTTCACAAGAGACCAGGAAGAAAACTCCATATCGCGATCTTGTCGATCGACAGTACATACAGGCGTCGCTAATGGTAGGAAGAGGAGAGACAGACAGGTTCGCTTCGCATTTTTCATAAAAATCCCCAGACGCGAAAAGTGACACGTCAGGAAATTAAGAGATTGGATTTTAAATTGGAAAAATAACGCGAGCGCGGGGCCGCGGGGCCGCGGAGCGCTGAAAAATGGCGGACTTTATGACGGAAAAGGGGGACGCTGTGTATCTATACATTGTTTGACGGGCTACTAACGATCATTCCATTTTCATGTGTGCTCGAAAACGTTTACTGATCAAACTTCGTTTCTTTTTTTTTGTTGAAAATATTGATTTTCTTCGTAACAGCAGTTTCTCTTCATAAATATCTGGGTATTTTACTACAACATTTTCATTTTATGATTTATGCAGATATTTAAAATCCTTTCAACAGTAATAAAACTTGGAAATGATTTTCGATAAAAAATTTATTTAAAAAAAAACTATCAGCCTTTTTGTCGAAATTGCTTTCATTCTACCACTCAAGTCCAATAATACTTCCATTTCTTCCCGAGTAACGTGGAGCCACAATCTGCCGCAACAAAGCTCACAATTTCTTCGGGCTAATTGTAAAATCACAAAGCGCGCCTCGTTCCCCGCAGTCGAAAGCTTTTGAAAAGGTTCGAAAGGTTCTTTGACAACAATTAGCGCCAGTCCACAGATTCCGCCAAGTATCATCCACAGTAATTAACGTTCTAAATTGAATCGTCGACGAAGGCATTTATTGGCCCCCCTCTCTCTCTCTCTCTCTGCACGTACGAGGAATTGCTCGGCAGCCGATTCGATATTGTCGAATCGAAGAAGGGAGTTTAAAGGAAAGGAGACGCACAGGGACGAAGTAGAAACACCGAGGTACGTCGTCTGAGTAACGAGGGAGGCAGCTTCTAGTCTTCTAATCAATTTTTGCCGGCATTTGGGGATTTCGCCTCTTCCTCCGGGCCCGCAAAGGAGGAAAAGCTCCTTTAGAATTCGGACGAGATTGAGCTGAGAATCCATGTGTTTCTTTGCTTTCTCGCAGCGACGTGTACGAGACCTTCTGTGCCGGGGGAGAATAAATGCTATCTTGATGAAAGTAGTTTTTGTCGTTTTGTCATTGATTGTATTGTCGGGAGTCTCGCGAGGAGGAGAGTAATAATAAATTTTACTTTTTGCGCCGTATATATGGAAAATTTAAATTCGAAGAATCTAAAGGATTATTTACACGAGGAAAAAAATGTTCGCCGATGCTCGAAAAGTTTCGGCGGAAAGTAAATTGTCCTCGCGACATACCCCCGAACAATATAAACAGATGTAAAGGGCAGAATGAAAAAAAAGAGGTAGATACTCCCTCCCCGACAATCGACTCAAATACAAGTTGCTCTCCTTTTGACTCCCTCCGACTCTCTATACAATTCCAATTTGACTGAGAGTAAAAACGAGCTCACTCCCGACTTTTCGACGGTCAATCAGACATGAAACTGCAGCGTTCGCCAGGCACTTCGCCGCTTTCAATGCATGTTTTAATGAAAAACACCGCTCTCCCTCTCTCTCTCTCTCTGGCTTGCTGCCCCTTGTCGATTGCATTGTCGAGCGCCGATCGGACTTCCCTCCCACCGGCGAGTTTTCTGCCCGTTTTCGTGAATATGCCCAGAGCGGAGCGGGTTCTTGTCTCGGATTTTTGGACAACGTCCAAACAAGAGCCTCGCCAATGAGGAGCTGAGTTTTTGACCGACCCCTTATGCGTGGGCTCTCTGCGCCGGCATTTTTCTTCTCTCTCTCTCGCCGGGGAAATAACGGGCGTTTATCCGCGTTTTAGGGGAGCAGCGGCCGATTGCCTGCAAAGTAGCTTGTTTTCCCGTGTTCCAAAGGGAGTTTTGGCACGAGTATAGAGGAACTTGGGGAAAAAAAAGCAGCGCAAGAGTTAATTCCATGGCTCTTGCAAGACGTATATTGCACGCGGGACCGGCTGTTTTGCCGTTTTCAGGGCGACGTCGCGAATAATGACGCTGTGTACTCGCTATCTGGGAGAGAGGATCAATGGAGCTGCACGTTCAATTCATGGCTTTATTTAAACAAAATATACTTTTGCCGAGTTTTTGACACGTGATTGCAGATTTTATCGAGATTGCAGTGGGAATAGTAACTGGACTTGCTTCAGTGTCGCTTATTAAGTTATCTTTATACATTTTTTATCAAATTTTCTGGCTAAAAAAATGTCGATAATAATTTAGATTAGAATTTCATGCCATTCATCAAATTATTATAATTCTGAATATTATCTTTTGCAAAAATTATCATAAATAGCGCTGCTCAATCCCTAAAATTAGTCAATTAATAAAAACATTCGAGTGGGCGCGTATCCTGCAGCTTCCAAGCACTAACGAACTTGTCGCACGAGCTGCGACTCATTTAATTAGTTATACTGGTCGGACAAAAAACGCTTATCGTCCCGCGACATCAAACGAAATCAGCTTTCATCGTCGAAGTAGCGCAAGAACTGTGGCTGATTAAATAGACTCACACCCCCTCCCCTCCCCCGAGGCGCAAAAAAGCCGTGCATGCAGCCAGTGCATCGGGCAGAGGTGTCGAATGGCTCGAAGCGAGAAATTCCTCCTCGGGGCTCTCGGTATAGCAATCAAAGAGCGCGGCGCCGAAAAGCGAGACCGCGCGAAGAAACAAAGGCCAGTGAAATGATTTGCATCGCGCTTACTCTCGCGCCCCGATGGCTTCGCACTCTAATTAAGCAGGGAAGAAAGGAGCGCACGCGCGCGCGACTCTCCACCCCTCGGCGGCCAACTTTGCGCCTCGCGCCTCGTTTCTCCCGGCGCGATTTTTCGCTCTCTCGCTGCTCTCTTCTTCTTCCTCCTCCTCTTTTTTTTCTGCGCGGCGCGTTTTTAATTAAATGCCATCGCGCGCCGTGTTTCTTTCTTTATTTTTTTCGCAGCGGCAGACGAGACTAGATTATTACGAGAGAGAGAGAGGAGCGCCGCGGCGAGAAAATCGCGAGGCGTCAGATCAGAAACGTAGAGGGTATTCTGCATTTTTGTCGGGCTTTTTTCGCACGCCAGAGGGAGAGAAATGCACGCTTCGCGGAGAAGAGGACGCTGAAAAGCTCGCGGTCTGAAAGGATTATGCGGAGGTGTACCGGCGATTATAAGTTTTTTAGCCGCGCTCCGCGTGCATGCAGGATGAATGCCGCCTGCGGAGCCGAGTTTTGTGCAAAAATTCTCGGGACGCGTTTTTTTGCCAGCGCCGCGTTGTGGGATATTTCTAATTCGCGCGGGAATTTTTTTTTGGAATTGTCGAGTAAGTGGTACTAGAGCATTTGGATAAATAGAGTGACTACATTTTTATGCGCCGTTTTGTTGGAAAATATTAATGATTGACCTCGCTGAAAGCATAAGACGTTTTCTTAAAAAATATGTGCGCTTGTACTCTGAAAAACACAGTAATTTTACCATTATAAGAGGCAAACAAGCTAGCTAAAGCAACATTATTTCTTTGCATTTTCCTTTGCACAGTGCACTTTTCTACATCGAAACTCGACAATTATAACTGAAATTCCAAAAAAAAAGAAACATTTCTCGCTTTCATCGAGCATGAAACTCGGAAACTAATTATCCACTCAACTTGCGGTCGCACTTAAGCTTGAGCTTGCAACAACGGCCCGTTTCTTACACCTAATTGCGTTGGCGGTTCAATTTTAATTACAGGAAAAGGGAGTTAAAAGGAGACCGAGAGAGGGAAAAAAAGCCATAATATAAATTAAACAAGTTCAGTGCCGCTTTTTCCCGGCGCTGCTTTCTGCCGCCGTCGTCGTCGTCGTCGTCGTCGTCGTCGGCTGCGGCGCAAACCACTTCTCCGTGACTTTTGCGGAATTATTCTATCAAATCGAAAATGGTAATTTAATCGCGTCGTTTATTCAACACCCGGCCACAAAGCGGCTGCGGCGCTCGCGCGTAACGAGCGCAAAGCGTAGACTTCAAAGCCCGACTGTGCCAACGCCAATTACAGTCGAGTTTCTCGCTCCCTCGGCTTTCCCCTGTATTGCTTTAAATTTCTCTCTCTCTCCCTCTCTCGCTCTATCTCTCTTTTAACCCTTATTAACTTTTATGTACCGTTTAGCTTTGATTTTATGAGCAAACTGCGATTGCACTCTTTAATTGAGTATATTTCTCTAAATTTATTGTAATTTCATCATTTTCGAGTCACTGGCGACGTTAAATATTTAATATTTATTATCTATGAGGCAGATACATGGAATCAAGTTATTTATTAATATTGATGTTAATTATTTTAAAATCGAATAGTTATATATTACAATAATCTTAAATGCAAGCTCGCATTTAATAAGAAAAAAAATAAATGTTCTAAATACTAAGTGGCACTTATCGGTCGGCTTCGTTTTGACTTTCAAATCCAGCATTCATGCATGAATTTATTTACACCCTAGTACGTAAGTTTTCCGCCAAGTTGTTAACGCGCATCGGGGAAAAAGCTTCCTATATTCTCCGCGAAAGCCGCGAAATTAGACATAGCCCGAAAAAGGAATGCAAAAGCAAATAATCCAACTTGTTTCCCTCTTAAAAGCGCGCATTCTTACGGCAAAGCTCTCTCCATTCCCTTTTTCCAACGCGTCGGCATTGTTCTCCGCCTCTACCCTCGGCGCTTGCAGCGCGCGCAGTGACAAAGGGCTCGGTACCCGCGCGCGCGCGGCCAACGGTAGTAGGCGCTAATATTCCCGGCGTGCGCGAAAAAAAAGAGAAAATAAAAAGAGGCAGGCGCACGTGAATTTTAATGCACGTAAGAACGTGTGTAATTCGTCGCCATTGCAAAGTGGGGGCCGCTGGAGCGCGAAAACGCGTCGGCGGCGGCGGCGCGGCGCTAATTGTCATTGAAAAAAGGTGGTGTGACGATACGAGCCAAGTGCCGGAGCGGAGTGAAAAAGGATTGGCAAAGGTGGCGCGTGTTGTGCGCGAGGCTCGAGTTCGGCCACGAGGCGACTAGTTTTTCTTTTTCTTTTTTTCGCCTCTTTATTTTGCTCTTGCGCGTCAACGCCGCACTATTCGGGGCTGTTTGATCGTCGGGCGCTCAGCTTGTGATCTCTTTCTTGCTTTCTTGGCTAGCGCATTTCTTTTTCAACTATAAACATTCGAGCGGAGCTACATAATTGCGTTGTGTCAATGTTTGCTTGAAGGCGAATTTCAGCATTGAGCTTTAGCTGAACTTTTAATAGATACTGAGAGACTCTCAGCTGTTTGGATCTCCTTCTTTAACATGATTTCTTTTTTGAATACTTTTTGAACTGAAAAATTAATATATAAAAAATCAGACAGTTGGTTTAATAATTTTTAATTTATTAAATATATAAACTTTGTATAGACAGTACTCTAAAAAACATCAGGTATATTCAGAAACTAGAATCTATTTAGAAATGTACAGGATTTCTAGCTTGAAATCTAATAATCTTAAAGTAAAGAAATTTGCAGATTTGAATATTTGTGTTAATCGTTATAATAAATCAATAAGTCACTGCAAAGCTAATGTAAAATAATTAACGTTAATTTATGAATTAAATTATATCTAATTGTGTAAATAAATTAAACATTCTTCCTGTTGGAAATTTCATGATTTTTTTTAGCCAATTCGCCAATAATTATTCAATTTTATGGCAAGGTGCGTTTAAACACATAAGAATCGTACACGTAAACATTGTACACAATTTAACATTGGTGAAATTTATATATAGATATATTGGGCCA
>JAWWEM010023258.1:0-19142 GCA_035582935.1 Ormyrus thymus | reverse complement strand
TGTCCACGCATTACTATATAATATAGTAATTTTTATTACATGATATATTAAATTTTCTTATGACATTTTTCTCAGTGAAGTTAAGGTTATCCATCTTACAAGCACAACTGCACAAGCGGTCGAATTTTTGGACCTTTGGTTTGGCTGACCATAGATTGCGTTGATAGACAAGAGAGGAGGTTAGAACTCACTTTTAGAGTTACTGCTCATTTGACCGTCTTTTCACGCGTCACAGCCGTCACAAGGTAAACAATGTGCGCTCTATCTATTCGCGCTCTATGATCGATAACGCCTAAAGCGACGGAACGATCATTCAATACCATACGTTAAGTGTATTAACGCGCGGTATTATTACAGAATACCCCCCCCCCCCAAGAACTTTATATAAAATATATAACTAAACGTTAAAACGCATCGTAATAAATTCAGGAGATAACGCAGTTATCATAATTTATTTGAGTTTGCTTAATTCATTTTCTAATTGAGCATTCAAGGCAAGCTCACCGCGGCTTGTATCGTCAAGTTAAGTTTCTTTGTGCGAGTTGAATTTCGGATTGGTAATCAAACTTGTGTAGTTTAACTAGTTCATCGAAGCGTTAATCAGTCCATTCACGAGAGTAACTTACCAAATTTCTGCAAAGTATAATATGAATCAATTTGCCGCAACGGTGAGTTTAAGCGCGCTCGATTCGCGAAGCAGATTAGCAATCTTTTAAAACTCGGACAAGAATCGACTAGTTGCCTGCATCGATAAATCGCTAGAAACTTTCTATAGATTTTGAAAATCTAGCTGCTTTTCAGTATAAGAATCTCGCTAGAAATCCCGGTATGAATAACATTATGTCTACTAAAAGTATCGGTTAGAGCAAAAGCAGCAGCGTTCTAAGCTCACTTTTAGTTTTAATGATTTTTTCAAATTCTATCAAATAAATTTGTTCAATAATTATTTCATTATTTATATCTTTTCCTTTTAATTCCATGTAAATATTATGTGTTAATAATTGGTTACACATTTTGCATCAAGTACAAGTTTTTTGATCGATTACATCTTCTTTTTACGAATAATCAACTTAAACTATAAAAGCGTTTTAATGAGAAATAAATGTCAGCAGGCCATTTATCGACATAACAAATAACGTCTCTTAGAGCTGATTATATTTATGAACTTATAATATCATTAATTATAGAAAAATGAGATAATTGTGATTCTTTAATTTGAAATGAATTAAAAATAAAAAATGCCGTCGCAGTGTGAAGCTACTGAAGGTATGAATACGCTATGAATCCTCTACGATTCTAGATAGATTAGCTTCGTAATCTATCGAAAGTTTTCTACCGGGGCAGCCACAACGATAAACAAACTATAAACGGACAGCCGTACGTTTAAGAACGGGCAACGAAGCCATTTTATCGATATACACACCTCGGATACAAAGGCTGCTCGCATAAAAAATAATGAGCCGAAAATTCGAAACGACAGACGTTTTTCGTGCATCCGGGCATCAGCGAATGGAAATTACTCTCGATCAACTCGGCTGCTTTGCGAGGATCTGCGCGCCGCAGGATTTAGCCCCTCTCGCCATCTAAAGCTCGTAATAGAAAAACAGTTGTCCTCGAATGACTGTTGGGCGCTTTCGGCCTGCCTCGTGTTTTTATTCAGGCCTGACTGTGGGCGTTTAGTTTTTCTTTCATAATCGCCTCCGCGGGCAGAACGAAATGTCACTGAATGATTAATTACAAAAATCTTTTGAAAAGTACTCTTGATTTATTTCCTGTTTCTTTTTTGTTTCAGGTAAGTTTTTAATTGATGCTGTAATACGCTTTTCTACTACGTGAGTATAAGTAAAAGAACACTATGCTTATAAATAATATTTCAACTTATCTAATACTAAATGAACAAAAATTATTATAAATCAACCTATAATAATAATAATAATCTTTATTCAGAGTAAGTACATAAACATTACATCGCAAATGCAATCTTGCAGAGGAAAACATAGTTTCCTGTACGCAAGTCCGAACATTACTTAAAATTAAGAACTTACATACTACGATGAGAAGGTCTTAGATGGATTGTGCTTACCAACATAAGACCCCCTCAGACTTAGAACTATTAACAATTATTACCAAATTCGTAATTAGACTAATAACAGAATATAAATTGTAATCCTATAGATTAATTTGGTTATAAATTCACATAACAATATAAACTTTTGTATATTTTATAATTTTCTTTTAAATATTATCGATAACCCACTTCTTTAGTCCTATAATAGTTTATAATAAATTATATCAATAATAACGAAAAAATAACTAATTATTCTAATAATAATTATTTAGTAAAAAATAATCCTTTATTTATTTTGTACAAAAATTCTTTTCTTAGAAAGGCTTTTTTTGAATTATTATTTTTGCATTTTATAGCACTTAAAGTCGAGATAAAAGAAAGGTTCTAGTAATAATAAGGTTTAATAATAATAACAATAAATCTTAATTCTCCGAGTAATATTTACGGATGCCCTTCGAGCTGACCGTGCGCCTCCAAAACGCAAAAAAGCTGATTTTTATAAGCGCATGTAAGTTAAAAGTTCGTGAAGCAAACGTTAAAAGTATGACCCAGATGTTTCGCGATAAGATACTTGTTTACCGTAAATCCAAGTACGGGGGCAAGAGTAAAAAAAAAATAAAGTCCATAAAGGTTAAATGAATGGCCAGGCGGGCATTTTTTTTTTATGCAAACTCGTACGGAGTGGACAATAAAGTTCCGATAAGATATATATTGACGAAGAAGAAGCATGCAAGCTCGCGGATGATGTTTATTAACGGTAAAAAGCGCTTTTCAGATAGGAACTTTTATGCGCTGCGCTTTAAATATCTTTATTTAAATGTATATACGATACGACGGAGTGATTATTTTTGTGGGAATAATAATATATTTCGTAATATGTTTTGTCACAATTAATCATAGTGCGCTTAAATTTTGTAATTCAAAGTTAAGCTAAATATTTTGTGTTGATATTTATATTGATAATAGAATGATTGAAAGCAGAATTGGAGCTGTTTGCTTCGTGGTCGTTTGAAAAACTTTCCAATTGTATATACCAACAAGCAGCTTTTAAAACCTCAAATCAATATTTTTGTGAAACTTTTTACTTACCCAAATTATCATTTGAAAATGTTTTAGAAAGCATCCAATGCGCTTAGCTGGAAAAAAAATTCTATAAAATCTGATTCCATTGCGAATTTTAAAAATATTCTGAACAAATATTTAGCTTCTTATTTTTAAATTCTTCTGAACAGATTCTCGTTAAGTTTTTTTCTGTTTCTTATATGATGGCGGGTCAAAGATTCATTTTTTGCTTCGCAGATTCGTTTTTGTTTTATGGTGAGTTTTCGAATTTTGAAAAATTGATTTTTGCTTTGTTTTAATGATAGCATTAAGATATTTGAATCGGACAAAAAGCATTTTAAATAACATAAAAATACTATAATTTCAAAAAAATGATTCTATACGGAGAAAAATACCTTATAAAAAATTAGTACACTGAGAAAAAAATTTAATTGAATTAATTACATAAATAACGGAATTTCGCCGATAACATATATTATTAAATTAAAGACAAATGCTATTGAAACAAAAAAAAAAAAAAAAATTTCGATGGACAAACTTGTATTATCCCGAAAAATTACAATAATTTGTACTAAAATTTCATAGAACTATATTAATTTTTACCAGAGTTCTATCAAATTTTAGTACATATTATAGCAATTTTTCAGGATAGTGCAAGTTTTTCCTTCGATTAGGATAGACTATACTAATTTTTAATAACCAATTTAATAGACGTTTATTTAATACCATTACATAAGATCATAAGTGTAGCGCGTTGTGTGCGAAAAAACACGCCAATTGCTGGTTCTTGTTCGCGAAGCAAGTTCGTAAGAATTCTTAGGCCGCGCACCCTGAACTTGGCTACGCTGTGTCTTGTTGCTTCATGAACTTGGCTACAGGGTGTCCCGAGCATATTATTTAACCCTGTATTCTGTATATCCGATAACCACAAGCAAAGAGTCGACGTTGCTTCTTTGTTATCATCGACCCACATAGCACGAAAGGTGTCTGTGAGATTTCTGCGAGGTTTCATGAAAGGTTTGTTACCTCGTCAAAATCTTACAAAACATATTGCTGAAATGTTCGTATGTCCGCTCATAATCCTTGCAAAAGGTTACTCGTAATGTTTATACAAGGTTTCTCGTAATAATGCGGAAAGCTTTTCATAAATATTGCAGTATCCTTTTCGGTAAGGATTAAATCCCTTTTAAAAATATGGTGAAGCATCGTTGAAACCTTGCAGAGTCCTTTTGTGTAAACTTTTGTGAAAGGTTATAATAACCTTTAAGTATACGTTTCAAAAATTATACATGCAAGGTTACTGAAATGTTCGTCTGTCCTCGCATAATCCTTTCAAAATGTTGCTCGTAATCTTCATGCAAGGTTTTTGGTAATATTGGTAAAATAGTTTTTATAAATATTGTAGCGTTCTTTACAGAAAGGATTAAATCATTTTTAAAAATATGGGTGAAGTCGACGACCCTCCACGCGGTATCGTGGCAGGGTAATGTTGGTCGGGATGGTGGTTCATGGCGAACGTTTTATACAAAACGCGGAAACTAATTTTGAGGGTGCAGGTGGAGGGAAGACTCACCTCCACCTGTGTGTGGCAAACTGGAGGTCGCACCTGGCCAGCCGCACTATAAGGCTAGGACAAACCCGGACCTGGAAGTCCTAATGTTAACTCTTAACTGTAGGCGGTCTGTCGGAGCCTGTCTACAAGTTAAAAGATCGCCACTTATATGCATTAGAAGATGTTAGTCTTTTTTCGGGGTGGTCGAACTAAGCGTGCGGCTTTGTTTGCGGGTTTCTTGGAATTAAAGGATGTTTTTTTTCAATCAACAAAATATTTAACCGATTGCCAGCAATCAAGCTTTCTTTGATTTAAAGAAATCTTTTTCTCAGTGTGATTTTGCTTACGAAAAACTAATGTTTGCAGCAGAGTTTTGTGTCTAACCTATGGTTTCAAAAAATTCTGTTTAAAAAAGTTAAATTCAGTTATAATCTAATTATTTCTTAATCTAAAAAATTAAATGCATTTTCTATCAAAGCTATACATATATTTATATCTAGAGTTTTTAAGATGTTTCGCAATAACATTGAAGTATCGCAGTATCACTTGACGAAGCAGATGAAATAAAAAATTTGACTCTACTATACAATTGCGATATGCTGTATAATTTAAAATTGTTATAAAACAAAAACTAGTACATGAATCTTACAAATTCTTTTTAATTTTAAAAACATTGTAAAAGATGAAAAAAATAAGCGGTCGATCATTGAACAAGACCGCTTATTCACTAAATAAGAATAAACTCATATAAGGCTCACTTTTAATTAATTCTTCATTATCCATAATCCTTTCTTTAAAAAATGTAATCGGTTGAGCATGAAAAAGCGTGGAAATTCAAAGTTTTGTCTCTAGATTTTTATTTTTGAAAGAGTACAATACCTTACACGTAATTCATCTAATGTTTTTTTATGATTTTTTATCTAAGATTATTGATAATTTGATAAATAATTTTACCCGTAAGAAATACGACTGCAGAAAGATTCTAACCTGACTTAATTGGAGCAGGCGCTGACAATGTGTTCGAAACTGTCGTGGAGGACTTTGAGTCTAATTTCTGATTTATTTAGACTAAAAAAATTAAAAAATTGAATGTCAAAGGTACGTTTTCAGAATATAAGATTCACAGGTTAAAAATTGAATGCAGTAACTATGTGTTTACCTTAAGCTTGAAAAATGACACGGTCAAAATGCGAAATAGTGATTAGAAGTTAGCTATGCCTGCAGCAAACTAAGTGATCGCACGCCGATTTGGGGCCCTTTTATATTGCTCGTCCTACCCTGCTAAGGGTCGGAGTTGTGGGCCAAATTTTTGTCCGCTAAACATTAAAAGGAATTAGTTGAGGAAAGAGAGAAAAGGAGAGGCGACGCTTGCAACAGGAGATAAGTTTAATATCTTAAATTTATGATCAGCGTGACTGCTGATTCCCATTCTATCATATTCTTAATAGAATATAGGTATATTTTTTATTATATAGCAATATGCATAAAATGAGGAATAACATTATCAAAAAATTAACTGTAAAGTATAATTATTGTATAGAGAAATTCGTAAAATCCAATGAAATTGCTCATTATAATAAAAGTATACAAATTAATGAGATTGTTATAAACTATATAATAATTTTAATACAAACATTATAGTTTTTAAAATTATTTCACATGACCGCTGCAGTTGCATTGAAATGTTTCACAGTTTAAAATTGTTTAGCCACTACTATCCATGCGGACTTTTTCGAGTCGATTGATTTTTGATTAAAAAATGTGTTAAGTAAACTTTTATAAAAAATTTCTAACAAAATATGTTTTCTTACGTAAAAATTGCTCTTTCTGATTCCGGCAAAAAAAAATTCCAAAATTTCTAATAAAAAATTGAAAAGTAGGAAAAATGTTCGGTTCGGATGTAATTACAGTTAAACAGAAATCCACTCTATTGAAATTGCAGCTGTTGGCTTAGGATCGGACTGCTTCTCTGTATACCTGGGCTAATATGAAAGGAGCAGATTGTTGAAAGTTTTATTGCAACCGGGCTCCATTTAAACCATTTAAAGTCATGTACGCCAATTTCCTAAATATTCGTTATTTTTAATTGGCTTGCATTAATGTGATTTACAGTTTAGATTTAAAATTGTTTGCTTGTATGGTAATAGTGAAACCTATAACCTAATGCAATTGAAATAACTTTAAAAACTATAATGTTTGCATTAAAATTATTATATAATTTCTAACAGCATTATTAAACTATACTTTAATTATAATAAATAATTGGATTTTATGAATTTCTATTTGATTATAACAATCAATTGTTTAATATTTTAACTAACTTTTCTTTTTTATTATGCCTACTCAAACAATACATATTTTATTATTTACTTATTTACCAGAATATATAATAGAGCAATTAGATTTAAGTGTCAGGCTTAAAATACTTCAAAACAGTTAGATTAATTTTGACTTAAAATAATTATTGATTCACCAACTGCCATGGATGTCGGCATCCGTAGACGAGTCGCGAAAGATGACCGCGAAGCAAGGGGATACGAGGACTGCTCGTACGCACCGAAGCTGCATCGTGGACGTTAGCTCGGTGTTAGACCACGAGCCTCGAGGTCGCGCGGTCCCGGGTTCGAGTCCCGTCGTCCACTTTTTTCCTTTCCTTCCTTGCTTGGTCTTTATTTCATTTAATTCGCAGCCCGCAACGCGACGTTCTATTTTTTTCTTGTAAATTTTCTCTATTTACGAGTCCGCGTTAAGCATGAAAAATTTCTTCACGTCTCATTTAAACTAGAGATGATTCAAAACATGTTCCCTGCCCGTAAAGAAAGCTCAACAGTCGTTAAAGATCGATCTGGCTTGATCCGAAAGTAATTTCGGCTCCTTCGCGTAACAACGACGAAGACAGATAGGCCGACTAAGTGAACGCAGATCCACGAAAATCAAAGAAGCAAAAGAGAGTCGAAAAGCACAGGGCCGCTCGATAATCCGGCCTCAAAAGGCGTCGTTAATCTTTTCCCCCTCGATCGGTTCCTACTTCGTCCCGGTCGCAGGGCGTGATTAATTTTTGCCGGGCAAAAGCGAGCGCAATTCCTTCTCGTCGCGCGCGATAAATACGCAGCTTTGTTGATCGTTTTCACAGCCGGCGCGCTTTCCGTAAATTGCATCGGTTTTGAGGTCGGAATTACAGAAGCAGAACGGACCGCGAACTTCGTCAGCAGTGGCCGCTTTGTCCGCGTACCTTGTCCACATGATTGCGCACTTAGATGGCGGGAGCCGCAATGTGAGCAAAGTGTCAACGAGATTCATATTTAACTTTGTTAATTCGCACTCAACGGCGAGTCGGCCTGTTTAGCTTATACATTCTCTGTCCCGTCAACTGGTTTAAAGTGAAAATTACCGCGGTTTCATTTGGGGATAAAGTAACCTGATGTACTTTTGCTCGATTGTTAATTTACTAATTATTCCGCTTGTAATTATCAGTGGCAATCGCAGCGCACCGCGATGGCTGTAGTTTTTGTAGTAAACTAATATTCCCAATTATTAATTTACAAATAATTATTGCGGCAATATTTGATAGAATTATAAGCTGACGAGATGCATTTCGAATTCGCATCGAGCACCGAGTAATTAGCGATTACTGAACAATCAACTTTGGGACGATCGATTGATTCTAACATTCGATAAACTATAGCTAATGGCAGTACACACTTTGCGCCAGTCACTCCGGCTTATCTAATTAAACTTTCCCTCCCTTTTATCCGGCAGAGCTTTTCCGTTCTCCGTTTTCCTACTCCTAATCGCTCTCGCGAAAATTTGTTCCTTCTTATCTTCGGGGTCGCAAGCGAGTTGGGGCGATTTAACTTGGGGAGGAAAACGGTGTTCCTCTGATGTCAAAGTATCGTGGACGCGAGAGAGCGAAAGGGAGTTTTGCCGAAGGAAAAGTTCCAGGCAATTTCTTTGATTTTAGCTTAGTGACGAGTCCAGAAATACGTCATTGCCGAAAAATTAGATTGAGAAACTTTTTGGCTAGACATTGCTGTTAAAGTAAGAGAAAAGATGATCGTGCCATGGAATTGGCAATCATTCTCCCTAAATTTTACTTGCTGGCACAGTAAAAACTCGATATGCAATAATCGAATATTATTTTCAATATATATATCTTTTCTTTGATAGAAACAAAATGCTATTGATGGCATGGTGTTTAGACATTGCAGATTGCTATAGATTTTATTTTATAACTCTTATTTATGGATATTCAAAAAGTTTAATAATTATTTAAGTTTTTGAATCCGCAAACTTTCGAATTTAAATAATAAATTCAAAGATGCTTACATTTTAAACATCAAATTTTAGTTTACATTCTTATTAAGCCACCATATTTATTTTTGACCATTTTTTGACCAATCTGTCACTAAAATATTTGGCCAAAGAAAGTTGGTGTATTATTGATGAACTGGCCAACGAAGAAATTTCCCACAGGGTATCAAAGAAAAAATATATTGAAAATAGTACTCGATTGTCGTATCGAATTTTTGTGAGAATAATTTTTACCATAACAGAATGCTAAGATTTATAGATATTATTGCAAATTCTCTTACTTTAATAATAATTTTTATTCAAAAATTAAAGTCCTTTTCTTTCTAGCAGAACGATCGAATTATCGCAAGCTTCATAATCGACGAACGTTTCCCCGAGAACGAAGCGAAAATTACTCCTCACTTTTTAAAGCTCCCATCGACTCGAATTTCTCAGAAGCGCAGCGAAAATTAGTCATTCGCGATTTAATCTGTCCCGAGGGCACGCCCCTCTTTTCATCATCGAGCGGGAGCAGAGCTGGAAAAAAAAAGAAAAGGAGGGACCGCGTGGAAGCTCTATACACGGACAGCAGGATTTTTCAAGTGCGCGTGCGTGCATTTCGAGGCCGACGAGGGAGAATCTCCTTCTTTCAGCCGAACGGCCCGAATCGCAAAGCAATCAGGACGGATTAACGAGTTAATTAACTATCCCGGGCCGGAAACGTGACGACGTCGCGCCTTTCGCCGCGGGACTGCTTCTCCTTTAAGAGCGCCTCTCGGCTTCGTTCAACGGATATCTTCCTTTTCTCCCCCTTTAATTATCGCCGGCTTATTAAATACTTCCTCTCTCGGAAAAGAGCGAAATTTCATCGTTCGCCGATTGATACGAGCGGCTTCCCAGTCCCCCGAGGAGTTTTCCGATTCTTCGACAAGCGAATCTACGGAGAATAAGTGGATTTGAATCCGGAAATCTGCGAGGCGCCAAGCGAATTAATCCATCGCGGGAGAGTGAATAATTTAGCCGACAGTCCGCAGTGACTTGTGCCTGCGTTGTCGGCTGTATCGAACCTCCGTCGCGGGAGATATTTTACGAGGGTCAAAAAGCTTGACAGTGCTTTAAGTAATAATTGCGTTGGATTGATTAAGCGACTGATTGTAAATGTAGTAATTAAGTGTCCTTAAAAATTACGTAGCACTTTTATCGAATTCCAATCGCAATTAAACGAAGCTGAAGTCAAAGAAACTTCAGGGGCTTCGAAGCAATCAAGCTCGCAAATACGCTGAAGCCAGTAAAGAAGAAAATGTTTTGCAAAGCTTTCGAAAGAAGGACGATATCGCGAAATTGCGTGTTAATTGTATCGTTGGTCGAAAATAGGAAAGTTATGCGCGATTTACGAGACGAGGAGAAGCTGCATTGTGCGGGCGAAAAAAAGGCGGGCCGCGCGGGACGATCGACCGTCACGCCATGCGGCGTTTACCGTAAAGATTCCCCCCGTCGCTTCTTTCGCCCAGCTGAAGTTTCGCGTAAATTTCGAAGCGAGCTGCAGCGGCGCCAGATCTTCGCCAACTATTCGACGTATTTTCTTCCGGGCGGTCCTTCTCTCTCTCTCTCTCTCTTTTTCCCTCGTGAATTTGTGAATAGTTACTTGAATTCGCCCAGGACGAGAATAACCGTGTGGCTCTCCCTCTCTCTGCATTATAAAACGCAAGTAATTACCTCCAATTTTACTTACAATTAGGTCTGTACAATTCTGGAATTAAGATTTTTTAACGTTTCCGCTGAATGGGAAAAGTGAGCCTTTTTGGCTTTAGGCTTCATTATTCGAAACGCTTCTTGCAGGTCGTTTGTGCTTTCGAATTTTTATTATATTCAAAGTCACATTTGTTCGAAGAACGTTTATTTTTCTTTGTGTGGCAAAATTGTGCGGTAACTGATTTTTACAGTGGATAAACAGGTATTCTCAAACTCATGTTCAAAATGTGTTCCTTAATTATGATTTTCTGCGAAAGACAAAGATTTTTCAATTATCTGTCAGCCTTCAAGCCCAGACTTAATAAAACCTGGTAGTATAAAACTTCATTGTAAATATACTCCGTCACAAACAAAGCAACGCGACAAATAAAAGAGCAAAGTTCAAAATTGCTTCTTTATTATATTTTATATTAGAAAAATATTCAAGTAATATATAGATTTTCAGAGAATTGTAGCATAAAACACAGAAGGTTCAAAGGCTAAACGCGCTTCAAAAGAGCGGTTTTTATTTTGCTTTTGTTGCACCTTTCATTTCTAACGCTCATCTCTGCCGCAGGATTAGTTGTGACTGCCCGAGGTAGTCTTTTGATAGAACTGTGCATAAGTACTATCTGGAGTATGAAAAATCCGTATACTAATCAAGCACGAGTCAAAACTGCCGATGAACGGTGATAAAAAAACAATTTGTGATGGAAGGTGACAGTTTCGAGCAGTCTTACATTCGAGATTTAGAATAAATTAATTTTAGATAAAATTAAATATTTTTATAATAGCTGTACTACTGTGATGCTACTGGCAAGCTGTTTTGCTTTTCTTCTGCAGAATCATATTGTAAGCTCAATTAGTTGCCAAAATTAAAAATATAGACTTCTGAAACACTTACTCTTATGTGCATTACTATAAAAAATGTAAAAAATATTGCACTGATTTCAACCTACCTGACACCAACCCCTTCTTTTTTATAAGTACAAAAAGCTTCGAGCTTCACATAATTTTTAAAAATGAAATTATATATTCAGAATAATCGAAACTACCTATAGTACAAACAGTAGCAGCTACATCCGGCGTGCATTCCACCCACAAGCGAACTCGATGCAGTCTTATCATTTGCAGTACTTTTTTGTGCTTTCTTATATCTACTTTTTTACAGAATTATCAAATTACTTACAGAATTGTCGAATTGTTATGAGAAGTCCAAGCATTTTCATAGTTTTCTATTCTAAAATATTATCACTGAAAAGAATGTCGAAAAAAATAAAGTAATACAATCTCTCGTCCAAGCTTTCGAATCGGCTAAAAAACCAAGCTATCAGACCCCCTTTGAAAAAGCTACAAAACAGCCGAGCTAAAAAGCTCCCTTCTCGCTCCGCCGGCCTAATGCCCGGCCAAAGATCCCCTTTGCTCCGCCGCGCGCGACGCGATCATCGTTACGCCCGACGCTCTTTCTCTCGCGAGCCTCGTCAAAGCCCGCTTCGATTTAGGATGAGCGAGGGAGATAGACGCCGGAAATCCGCGCATTTTCGAGCCGATAAGCGGCGATAAGGGGGCTGACCTCCCTAACGAGCCGACGAGCTGCGCCGCCTGATCGTCCTATCCTGCGCGTACGAGACTCCAAAGCGCTTTTTTACTTCACGGGCGGAGGCCGAAGGGGGGATATCAGTTTATTCTTTATCCGCGCGAGTGCGGATCTGGGATCGGGGATTCGCCGAGTGCTGCAGCGGAAGCTGCTTTCGAAGCTCCTTTTAAATGTCTGCAGTTCTGTACTGCCACGAATTTGACGTTAAATTTAATGCAAATGTGCGCGAAATAACATTCATGCACGCGTAGTAAATGTTTTAATAATGCAAATATCGAAGTTTCACCATATATTCGTGAAATTTCCCGGGCGTTTGCGTTAATGTATGTTTCGTGTTGAAAAAACGTTAATTTAATGTGCAATTGTGTTATATTACAATTTAATGTACAAGTGCAATTGTACATTACAAGTATGTTCAATTTCACATCAATTTTAACAGTGACACCTAAAACGGCCCTTGTAAAAATTCCCTTTTTTACTTGTCGATATTTCAATATTTCTGAAAGCCAGAAAAATATTAACGTTCGAGCCGGAGAGAAAGTGAAACGAACGACTGCAGCGATTAAAAGGCGACTCCCCCCCGGCAGCAGATTTTTCACGCCGCTCGGTAGGCACGCATACCATAGATCCCGGGAGAAATTTACTGCCCCCCACGACTCGCGAGGAGGAAGAAGCGGCCGAGAGTAAGCGAGCTCGGCTCTCTTAAAGTTCGGACCACGTATGCGGACACGTGTTTCTTGCCCCTCCCTCGTGCAGGTAGACTCTCGGACCGCTTCCCTCCTCGGACGTATTATATATACCGGGGCAGCCAAACTTCCTGGAGGATCGTCAAGTTTTTACGTGAGCGAGGAGGGCATTAAGTGAGGCAGCGCCGCGAAGCCTGAATTAAGGATGTCCGATAGCTTAGTAAGCCGAAATTAGGAACGGACACGACGCGTCGAGTGTATTATTGTTAAGGCGCGAAAGTAATTACTTAAATAATTCGACAACTTTTCAATCAAACTTTCGAAAGATAAATCTTATTCTGATTTTAGCGGGGGGACGAAGGTTTACAGCTGTATTTTTCATTTCGGTCAAAGTTTTTCAATTGCCGAGAGATAAAAGGTAAACGTCCTGCCCCGACAATGGAACGCGACGACTTTCCATCAGCCATCTTCTTATACATACATGCAGAAACGTCGAAATATCAGTTTACAGCCTCTCTCGGACGCCTCGGCCATCGAATGGATTTTTCCACATTCTCGGCGTCGCTGCGGCAATATTCCGTCTCTCCCAGGAGGCATTTCGCGGGGGGGGGGGCGCCTGCTGAAGAGGGTCGAATTCGATTTGTCCCAGAAGCCGAGATTCGCGCTCGGGAATTCCCGCGGCGAGAATGTGTCGCCGACGAGGGTCTTCTGCCTTCTTTTTTTTCTCGAACTGTATATCCTCCGCAACGAGGAGGGGGGGGGGGGGAGGACACGTCTCGATAACGACGGGTTTTTGCGAGCTATTCGGAAGGAGGAAAAGCAGAGACGGCGTTCGTTTGCCGGCGCGTTAACGCCGCCGCCGCGCGGGGAAATTAACGGAGCGTGTGGGTCGATCGCAGGGTTTATTGGGCGCGAAGCCGCCCCAATCCTCCGTCCCCCTCTTCCGCGACACGCCTATGCACAGCACGCAACCGGATGCGCTGCACCTTTGTTGGGGGGGGGGGGCGTCTTTTTTGATGAGTTCCTAATTCGCGTTTAAGCCCCTTCGGGGATTTTGTCTGCGATTTTGTATGTCCGATGCGCGAGACATTAGAATCTGCTTAAGCGGGTTATATATCGAAAAATTTCCAAAAATCAATTTTTTTTATTTGATTTTTTGATTCTATACTTTATCCAAAACTTAGAAAGAAATTTCAAAAGTTACGGGTTAAAATGTAATTTTCTAAAAATATTAAAATTAACATTTGCTAAAGAAATCACTGTAAACATAGTGTAATTATGATTTTAACATTACCATACATTTTTCTATCATGCTTTACTATAATTTTGATTAATT
This sequence comes from Ormyrus thymus, assembly GCA_035582935.1. Taxonomy (NCBI): domain Eukaryota; kingdom Metazoa; phylum Arthropoda; class Insecta; order Hymenoptera; family Ormyridae; genus Ormyrus; species Ormyrus thymus. The sequence continues at coordinate 4,820 of JAWWEM010023258.1, read as the reverse complement.
TGATAAAAGAATTTCAATTTTGAAATTTTGGATTCAGCGTGCTCATCGCAATTCAGTCGTGTCGCCACAGTCGCCGCAGGCTGTGCGTTTTGTCAGCAGATCGCTTTTTAGCCTAACAGTTTACCTCATATGTGCACTGAGTTTAACCATGTTTGTTTATTTTTTGAAGCAGTGTATAATTATTTTATGTCTCCAAAGAAACTAGTCGTGGATACAGTGCTACTATTTCAAAGCAGGTAAACTTTAAAGTTCCATTATCATTTCAAGCTGTCAAGTTAAAAAGAACTTTCATTTTTCTGTTTCAGGTCCTCTTAAGCCAACATTAGGCTTTACTTTTTGGTGTTTTTTGATATATGCTGTGTTTTAAATACTATTATAAAAGTGTAATTTGTGTTATAGATGTGCACCTCCAGCAGTGTGGCAGCATTACTTCATATTACAAACATATTGCTTTGAACATCATGGGTGCGGACTACAACCAGCTTTTACTTATTGGAGAATCATTATAAAGTTTTGAATTTAGTAATGTTCCTGATATTATTCGACTCATGCTGAAGTGCAGTGTTCGACAAAGAAGTGCCTCAATTGTTTATAAAAGAGTCCAGTTGTCTTTTCTACATAACATTGGAATGCTAGAAGAACATCTTTAATCAGCTTTAACCATTCAATAAAAGTGGTAATTATATAGTTTAAGAAATTAGTGCTGTGCCAAGTATTATGTTTTCAGAAGAAAATAACAAATTCTTTTATTGTTGTTTTCTGAAAACTTTGGTTTTTTCGAGTTTGGCGTTAACTCCTGTTTGAACCGTTCCACGGATTGGCATGAAACAGGGCTTAAAATTTTTATTTTTAATGTCATTTGTGCCCGAAGCTCTGCAATATTTTGAAATTTTAAAAAATTCCACTGTTGCAGAGCTTAGGGTACAAATGACATCAAAAACAAAGATTTTAAGCTCTGTTTCATGCCAATCCATCCAATGGTTTAAACGGGAGTTGACGCCAAAGAAAAAAATTTGAGATTGAAATATCTCTGAAACAAATGAGCCCAGACAGAAGTTTACAGGTCCATTTGTTTCAGAATGAGCTATATTTTTATGATATAAATAGTATAAACTATTATTAATTTAAATTTCTGTTTTACAGGTCATTTAAAACAATATATACGATGGGTATATAACCCCCTTAATTTACATAGACAAAATTTTCTATTAAAAATTACCATGAAAATGGCGATAAATTCCGGGCATGATTCTCGTATTCGAATTTTTGATCGTCGACTTTGTATAATTTTTAATTGTTCGTGACGTCAAATTTTATGGATTTTTTTGTGTCGAATTTCATTATGCTATCCGGGGTAAAATTTTATCATCTGGGTAGACCTATTCTACTTGACCTCAATTCAATTTTCTGTATTACAAAAAAATGTTAGCACACAATTTGCTAATAAATTAAAAATTATTAAATACAATTTAATATTTTATCAAGCACTAATTTGAAAATTTACTATAATTAATCTGATTTTGAATAAATAATACGATTTTAACACTGGTTAATAGCATCGAGCAGCGGGTCATTTTTACCGCGCTTTCACATCAAAATGTAACCTGATTTCAAATCATATTTACAAGAGAATTGAGCCCCTCGATTACGCCTGTTTTCATGGTAATTTTCAATAGAACATTCTGTCCGTGTATAGATATATTATTTATTTTGATTTCAAAGAGCTATTGTTAATTTACGCCGCAGCGTATATAAACTAAAGAAACGTTGTCGCTCTCTCAGCTCCAAGCGATAAACGAAATCAAAACGCACTTTCGTGCTTCGTAATTGTACAAAATGAAACGGCGCGCGCTTCCGCAAACTTTTGATTAATTTAACTCCAAAGCGACGCAAAGCCCCGCCGCCGCCCGACCCGAGATGCATTCAAAGCTTACGGCAATATAAGCGCATTAAAATTCCCCGATAGCGATCTTAATATCTGCCGGTCGGACATATCGCGTGGCCGCGATATCGATTGACGCGCCGCGCTCGACTCGCGGCCGGGCTGCACTTTTCGTGCAATAGCTTTCAATAATAACTCGTCGGCCGTAATTTTTGCCCCCCCAGCCGCCGTGATTTACTCGCGCCGCGGAGGCGACTTTACGAGTGAATAATAATGGGCTTTTTATGCAAAAAAAATTTGTATAAATATAAGTCGGCGCAGGGGGGATAATGCGCGTAATTTCATTTGGCGCGCGCATCGAGAGACATAAATTAAAGGGGAGAGCCGCGACTCTCGCCGGGCTGTTTTCAAATCCTCCCCGATAAATCGAATATAAACCCGGCGAATTCGCGCCGCTTTTCGGCCGCGGCCAAATTGATGCCCACTGACTCGGTGTTCCTCCCCCCCTTACGGGGAACTCAAGCGGATAAGAGCGCAGCTTTGATTTAATTTTACCGCTCTTTCTCTCTCTCTCTCTCTCTCTCTCTCTCTCTCTGTACGTGTACGTGCTGCTTGTCGATAAGCGGCGGTGGTATAATTTTATCCAACTATTTTTAAGCGCCAGGGGAAAACGAGATCACGCTTCCAGTCATACTTGCGACGTCCTTTTTTTCATTGCTGGACAGGTTTAAGGGACGATCGTCCGATTATTTTTGCTCTTTCTGAATCGGAAAATTGCTCCTTCCGTTCTTACGTCGCTGCGGTCGCTCGGAAAATTGGATTTGCAATTTTAGGAAAATGGTTCGACGTTCGTTAAAGTGGATTTCTATTTTAATGACGAGTAACAATTTCTTTTCTGCGGAAAAAAAGCTCGGCTAATTTTATCTCTCGGGAAAATAGATGTAGGAAATTGTGATTTTCATAAAAAAAAATTACTCGCGCTTATCCTTCGTTCAAGCGCTTCAAACGGCCATTTCGCATTTCTCAATCTCCCCTGCACGAAAAGAAGCGAGGTTAAAAGCGAAAAAGCACCCGGACGAGATCGAATTGAAGAAATTATCGCGGGATAATAAAAAAAAAGCCCGAGAAAAAAAGAATACCCTTGCAAACTCGCGCAAGAGTTAATCATACAAAGTCAAGTTTCATTGAATCGCGGAGCCGGATAATGCGAAGGTGGGAGGAAGCGGAAAAAATGAAGGAACGCGCGGTCGGAAGCGAGAAAAAGTATTGGGGGGGGGGGGAATTAATGGAGGGACGGGGGCGAAATGCTCCGCGAATAAATAAGGAAGGACGCTCGGAAAAAGGAGAATGTCCATTGTGCGCTCGGAGAGACAAATGATTTTTACCGCAGGTAATGTGCGTATGTGCGCCTGGCGCTATGTTCATTGTTGTTGCGCAGGCGCGTTTTCAACGCAATTTTTACGAGGATGGATTGCTTTCGAGGCGACTTTTGCAAGGTATTCTTGCAGGAAATGTTGATTGATGGGCACAGGGTCAATATAAATTTCGCGAAAAGCCCCGTCGAGTTTACGGGTTGCCGTTTAAAAATTCATGTAATCCATTGTTTTTTATGAATATTTACAAAGGAATAACTTTTTATGAACTCTTTTATTATTTTATTTGACACTCTGTATCAATGGAAATGCATGAAAATTAAAATTCCCTCAGAATAACCCAGAAAAACTTTTTTAAAGGATCTGAAAATTAAGCTGGAGAAACGCGGAAAAGTGGTTAAACAGTATTACATATTTCAGAAGTTTGCTTTTAATACAAAATTAGTTAAAATTAGGGACTAATTTAAAAGTTTTTAATTTCGGTTGTTTTACTCCCGCGAATGTTGAAACAACTCGCCCCACCGAAAGTTTATAAAGGCAAAGAATAATAATACGAACGTTAGCGAATTAGTACAAAATTCAAAGCAATTTCTTAACTTATTCCTCGCCGCTTTAATGAAAGAATTACAGAGTTCTTTGTCGCGGCAGCGAAATGAAATTTCCTTCCGATAAAAGCCGAAAAAAAAGGAGTCTTCCCTTACCACGGGTAAAAAGCAGCCAGAGGAGCAGAGATCAGAGTGAGCAGCATATAATTAGTCCGGTTTTCTTGGCCGCTTTGGCAAACTGATAAATTACGGAGCATTTTTTGCGAGCGCCCGCCGTGCGCGAGAGCATCCTTAATTAGTGCTTGAGGAAGAAACTTATACAGAGGGCGGAGAGGAGGGGGCGAGAGCTTTGCCTTTTATTAATGAGTTTCCCCTTTCGATCGCTTGTTAAGAGAGATTTGAAGCAACGATTTTTCCGATAATGTGCATTCGAAAGGAGTTTGGTGAATCATCGAGATAAGAGCTTGGGATTCATCGACGCTTGAGAGCTGCCGCCTCCCTCAGTTCGCGATGTGTGTATTTTTAAAAAAGCTCCGCGACTACTGGAAAACAACTTCGGAAGAATTAAAATTTCAATATTTTTTTTACAATTCCTTTTTTACAATTAAAACACAATTCCTGCAATACAAAATTCTTAAATATTAATTTATTGCTTTGTTAAGATCTTTTTTTTATACCTCAATTTTACTGATATTATTAATAGCCAAGTGTTACCCTGATTACTTACGTATATACATATTTTATAGTACGTATGAAGAATATAAAGTATGTTTGGCAATTGGAAGAATCTTCTGAAATATGAACAAATCAGTCATATGGCATGTATTTATATTTAAAAATCTTTTTTTATATTATATAATAAAAATTATCTTGTCATAATCTGGTTTCGTATCATGTTTCAAATTGTAACACAGGTAAGGTACTGCCCGCGTAAAAATCGAAGCTATTGGCAATATTTCGCCAATGTATTGAATATTGACATTAGCCATATATTGGATAATAGTTATCCCATACATTTGC